>JAECUM010036782.1:0-33390 GCA_016617855.1 Megalonaias nervosa | reverse complement strand
GGTCGTACCATTGACTTCCAAATCGAGCAGTGAGTTAGTGCGAGCCCTCAAACTGGTGTTGAAACAAAGTGGTCGTCACCCTCTTCGATGGCAAACGGACAAAGGCACCGAATCTCTAAACCAAGCTTTCCAAAAAGAATTGAAGAAACGTGACATTCATTTTTTCACCACCGAGAATCCCGAAACCAAAGCTAGCATCGTGGAACGTTTTCAACGTACCTTGAAAGAACGCATGTGGAAATATTTTACGCATCAACACACTCTCAAGTACATTGACGTCTTGCCACACCTCGTTCAATCGTACAACCAATCTTACCATCGGAGCATTGGACGTGCCCCCCAAGAAGTGACTCCCGACAACGAAGTGACCGTCTTCGAGCGCCTGTTTGGACCGTCCACGACAGTGCCTGTCCCCAAGAAAGGTGGAGTGTTGGCCACGGGAGATTGGGTACGCATTGGCAAAACCAAACGCACTTTCGACAAAGGTTACTTACCCAATTGGACCACCGAATTGTTTCGTGTCACTGAACGTGTGCGTGGTCGTTATCCTCCCGTCTATAAATTAGAGGACATGAACGGGGAAGTGTTAAAAGGAACGTTTTACTTACCCGAGTTACAACGTGTGACCAAAAAAGAAGACGACGTGTACGAGATCGAAAGCATTCTCGATCGAAGAACTCGTAAAGTAGGAAAGAAACGTGTCAAAGAAGTCAAAGTACGCTGGAAAGGATATCCTCCCAGTTTTGACTCTTGGATCGACGCTTCGCAACTCATTGACTATAAAAAGAAGTGACCATCATGCCCTTCAACACAGTCTCAGCTACTGCAGTGACCACTCCTTCCCCCAGTTCTTCTCTGCAAGATCTACAAAAACAACCCTTGTGGGTGTGGTGTGGAGAACGTGTGCCTAAAACCCAAATCGTCTTTTTCTGCCAAATCTTTGTGGTGTATTGTGTCATCGGTGCTGCCATTGCCAATTTGAGTTTGCAACAAGGAGATAAACAATTGTGGACCATTTTACTCAGCAGTTGCATTGGTTACCTTCTTCCCAATCCGTCTCTGAAATATTCCTCTAACGGAAACAACAACAACGGGAGCCTTGTGTCCAACGTCAGTTCCAACAGTCACCCTAACCATCCTCTTTTAGACACTCCTCTAACTTCCAGTGACTCCTCGGATACTAGAACTGTGGAATTATGAACAACCAATTTTACTTAACGTTACCCAGTGACAGTTCCATGGAGGTGTTTCCCAATAACACTTTGTGCTGTTTCTCGGCCAAATTACCTCAGGCCATCCGATTGGATCACGAAGCCCGTTGGGAAGTGGCTTTGGTAGAAATTATTCACCCTACACAAATCAAAAACATCGTCGAAAATCAAAACACTTTGACGATAGAAGTTTGTGACGATCAAGTGCAACAATTCATGGATGAACGCGCTAGTGGTGGTGGTGTAGCTGACTTTATGAAAACACCAACCCCCATAACTAAACGAACCACTTATCTGTTGAAAGTTCCTGCAGGTTATTATTTTAGTGGTCAACATTTGGTGAACACCATAGCTGAGAGGTTCAATTTCATGTTTAGTAAAGCTTTGGAGAAAGCCAAAAAAAGTGTCACAATCGAGTACCACAAAATATCTCGTCGCCTACTGATGAAAATTTCTGAGGACAAAATATTGGCCATTACATTTTGTCCTGAATTGTATGACATTTTGGGTGGAGACCCTAAGTTAATCAAGATTGCAAAAGAAATACCAGCCGTGACCAGTAACGTGGATTTTGCGAAATATTTTCGATTCCCTGTAGAAATGAACCTAGGACTGAATTTGATTTTTGTGTACTCCGATGTGGTGGAGTACAACGTAGTGGGACACACCTCCGTACCGTTACTGCGTGTCATTCCTTTCAAAGTGGATTCTGCCACGAAGGCTGACGAGGAAGGTGGAAACACCTATCACGTTCACCGCGAATTTGTAAATCCTCACTATTTGTCCGTCAGTAAGCCGTATTTCGACACTGTCAACATTACTATAAAAGGAGATCTGGGACAAAATATTCCATTCACCAAAGGGAAAGTCACAGTGAAACTCCATTTTCGAAAACGATTACTCTAACCCTTTGTCAGTCATGTATCCTGTGTACCAAGGAGTTGCTCGACAGCGAGGACATGGTTTAGGTGATATGCTCAAATCGGCCTTTCGTACAGTGGTTCCCATTTTGAAACCGATGGTGACACGAGGATTGCACGCCTTAAAAGATGCCGCGTTGACACAAGGTAAAGAATTTCTCCAAAATGTCGTTATTGACAAACAAAGCCCCAAAGAAGCTTTCTTGAGAGCAGGCAAAAATGTTTTGCTTCAAACGGGCAAAGACCTTTTGGGTCGGCGAGAAACTCCTATAAATGCCCTGGGCAATGCTGAGTTAGGCATTCCTGCTTCCCTGAGGCCACAGCAAGGACAAGGCAGAAAAAGACGACGAAAACACCCTTTCAGAGGACTTCACGCCCCTAGAGCTAGAAAGACAAAGAAAAGAAAAACCGTCCGAGAGTTAGACGTTTTTGATTATTAAAAAAAGGAAAATGATGCACCGAGAGTCTTGTGCTTGTTCCAAGTCGGAACTGGATCTGTTTGCCATGCCACCCACCATGATGACGATGCAAGAATCCCAATGGGTCGAATTTCATCCCGTCTCCTCTTTGGTGGATTCCGCTCCCATCGAGTTTGAAATCAAAGGACAGCCCGAAGATTACATCGATCTGAATAATAGTTACTTGTATCTAAAGCTGAAAGTGATCAAAACTGACAACACCAATCCGGGAGCCGATGCCGCAGTAGCTCCCGTCAACAATTTCATGCATTCCTTGTTCAGCGAAGTGGATTTGTACTTGAATAACAAACTGATCAGCAGTAGCACGGATACTTACCCTTACCGAGCGTACCTAGAAAATCTCTTGACGTACGGAAAAGAGGTCAAGAACACTCATCTGGATGCTTGCGTGGTATGGAAACCTGACACTGCAGGTGAGAACACGTTTAACGACAGAGCCCTGACAGCCGATGACGATCCTCACAATGTGGTTTTAACGATCGTCGAAGGAAAATCCTGCAAGGGCGTAGTTTAGAACTGATGGATCGTTTGCATTTGGACATGTGGTTGCAAGAGAAGTATTTGCTGAACGGAGTGGATATTCGCCTGAGACTCAATCGCAGCAGTGTCGCTTTCCATTTGATGGCTCAAGCCAACGAGTACAAAACCATCATCCAAGAAGCCAGACTTTACGTGCGACGTGTAGAAGTGTTACCTAAAGCGGGAAACGACATCAGTCAAACATTGAGCAGATCGACCGCCAAATATCCGATACGACGTGTCGAAGTGAAAACATTCACCATTGCTACTGGACTCCGATCCAAGATCGAAGATCATCTGTTCCAAGGACAGTTACCCAAACGTTTAATCGTTGGTATCGTCAGTAATGCAGCCTTCAACGGAGCCCACGATCAAAATCCTTTCCAGTTTAAGCACTACAGAGTCTCCAAAATTGAAGTCAGTCGCGATGGCAAGACTTTGTGTACCAGGCCCTTCGAACCTAACTTTGCCCAGAAGAATTACTTGAGATCGTACTTGTCCCTGTACGAAGCTACGGGGCAACTAGGAACCAACACCAGTGACGGTATTTCGTACGAAGATTATGTCGGAGGTTACACTTTGTGGGCCTTTGATTTCACTCCAGACCAAGGCAGCGACGAGGGACATTTCCACCCTATAAAATCCGGTCAACTGCGTGTGGAACTTCAGTTAGCAGAAGCTCTCACTGAGACGGTCAACGTCACCCTGTATGCTGAATTCGATAATACCATAGAAATCAACAGTTTGAGAGAAGTCATTCTAGACTATTAGACCCAATGGAAGACTCCTATCCCTCTTTAAACAATGGAGAATCTTTGGACATGGAATGGGAGGATAGCGTGAAAACAGAACCCCAAGACCAAGTCAAAGAGGACGAGGTAGTCGTCAAGTCCAGATGGCCAGAACAAGAACAACATTTAGTGTCCTGTTTTGCTAAACACCTAGCGAATACAATTACGGAATTGTCCAAGAAATATTGTTATGGATGTCAAAACGATCATCCCAGTCAAATTCAACACGATAAATGTATGATGATGAGTCAAGAAGAAAAATTGGACGAGTATCTGGACGACGCTTGGAGTCTCATCTCAGAAGAAACCGTGTTGCATGAGTGGTATAAAGGCTTGCGTGATCATTCCTGTCCTCCACTGACTACTCTAGAGATCTATCGCATCGAAGCTCTCTTAGCCCAGAGTGCGGAGATAAGGCAAAGAAACGGATACTTGACAGATCGTTTCAAACAAAAAGTCAGAATTGAATTGATGACTTATCATTACCTGTGAAAAAACAAAAACAACACAACAGAACATGGATACCTGGGAACTTTATTACCTTTTGAACAATAGTTCGTATACTGCTTCTTGGAATCCTGTCGTGTGCGCTAAAGATGAACCACCTCATCGCAAACCTAAAGACCATCAAGCTTATGTCATCAACACGGACGAAAGTCATCTTCCAGGCACTCACTGGGTTGCCGTCTACTTCCCTCAAGAGAATTGTGTGGAATATTTTGATTCGTATGGATTACCCCCTTTGGAAGACGATATCATTGACTTTATGAGAAGAAATGCCCAGACGACACGATACAATAATGTGAAATTACAAGGCACAGATTCCATGGTGTGTGGACAATATTGTGTATATTTTCTTCATCAACGCAGTCTTGGATATCCTTTAGAACATTTAGTGACTTATTTTGATCGTCACTCTTCTAGAAACGATGAGAAAATAGATCGATGGTTTTGTGACCATTATAGTTATCTTTTGTCTTTAGCTAGGAAACGTAGTGTACATCAATGGCCTCATGACTTCCATCAATGGAAATCTCACATGATTTCACAACGTTGTCAACCTTGTCAAAAATAATTTGTTTGATGTTACTTGTTACTTGTGAGTTATGACTTGTTACTTGTTACTTGAATAAAAAATGTTGTGTTTTGAAAAAATGTGTCTGTCGTTTGTTTTCAAAAAACACTGTGAATATATGCTCTTTGACTTCTTTCTATCCCTCATCATGACATTCGCTATCATAGCGTTCCGACACTAAAACCGAGTAGGGATGTTTTCTATCGCGTCCGCGTTTGAACCATATAAAGCGGGTGGGTCTCCAGTCTGACCATTCATTGTTGACTCGTCAACCTATGAAGATGCCTTCCAGATTAGCCCAGCTGAACGAAGCTTACGTCAATTTACATCGTGTCAGGCTAAACCTGATACCGAAGCCTGAAGAAATAGAGAATGTTAGGATGCTCTCCACAGTCCAAGGTCTGATAGAAGAGATGTTTAGAGAGGAAATTAAAAAAGAACAAGAAGAATGGACTGAGAAATACAGACTTCAGAAGAAGCAGAGAGAAGAACAACAACAGCAGCAGCAGCAGCAGCAGCAGCAGCAAGAACCAGACAGAGGTTTTGTGGACTGTCGAGTAGACACCAAAGAATTCTCTTTCTCTTTTCGCAGAAGCAGACCGTATCCAATAGGAAAGCCTACTGCCAGACGGGGACGCAATCTTAGACAGTAAAAAAGATTGCCATTACTTCCGTGAACACAAAAAACAGCCCTTTTCAGGGCTACCCAATACTCTCGAAAAGACATACTCATTCAATTTGCCAAAATTTGTCATTAGAAAATAGAAGTGTGTCTATAAGCACTTCGTTTCTTTTGTCAGTAAAACAAAATATTCGTGTGTTTGTATGTTTACAAAAAAATAGAAGTGTGCCTATAAGCACTTCGTTTCTCTGTCTTGTCGAATCGTGTCTGCCTGTGTTTGTAAGTAAAAAGTAAAAAAGTCAACGTGAGTGCTTCTTTTAAGTCCGCGTGTTACATGTGATGGTAAATTTGAGTGTTAGGGAATGTTTACTTTCACGTCCGTGCTTCAAGTATATAAATTGGTGCGATCGTCAGTCTGGCTATCCATCGTTGACTCGTCAACATTGAAAATGAGTAACAGAATTGCAAAATTACTGGAACTTCAGATGCACCTGGAGTATGCGAGACGTCTGCTAGACGAACTGGCTATGGAGGCTGTAGCGGAGGAAGCAAGGATAGAAGAAGAAGAGAAGAAGAGAAAGAAAGAAGAGGAGAAGGAAATGAAGAGAGGGATACTACCTCACCTCATGCTGAGACCTCAGTGTGAGGTCAAACCTGAGGTGAGAACGCCTACACAACCACTACCAACACCGCAGCCACTACCAGTACCACAACGACCGAGAGCTGCTGTCCCTCAAATTGAAAATTGGGAGGAGGAATTAGAAAGGCAGAGGCAAGAGTGGGAGCCTCGACGTCAGCATCCCAGGGTGATAAATAGAAGAAGAAGAAGGGAACAAGTATTCACTATCCCTCAAACTGAGGAGCGGGATAGTGAAGCAAATCAACCTCCCTCTGCGCTCCCAACCACACGCATCAATTGGGAGCAGGACTGGAGCCGGCGATGCGTGTGTGGTGCCTGCCCTGGGAGATGTCATCATTAACCAGGTGCATTTGCAGTTCTAAAAAAACAGCCCTTTTCAGGGCTAACCAGATCTCTAGAAAAGAGAACTTATTCAATTTGCCAATTCGTGTGAATGTAGTGTAGTGTGACTATAAACACTCACTCTTTACTGATGTGTGTGTGTGTGTGTGTGTGTGTTTGCATGCGCGTTCGTTGGTGTGAATAGTATATGGGGGTGTGCTTTTCTTCTCTTCCTTCGTTGGTGTGATAGTATATTGTGTGTTTTATGCTTGCTCGTTCGTTGGTGAGGATAGTATAGTGTGTGTTTTATGCTTGCTCGTTCGTTGGTGAGGATAGTATAGTGTGTGTTTTATGCTTGCTCGTTCGTTGGTGAGGATAGTATATAATATGTTTTTCTCTCATCCCGATTGTGTGGATGGTATGTTTGTGTGTTTTATGCTTGCTCGTTCGTTGGTGAGGATAGTATAGTGTGTGTTTTATGCTTGCTCGTTCGTTGGTGAGGATAGTATAGTGTGTGTTTTATGCTTGCTCGTTCGTTGGTGAGGATAGTATATAATATGTTTTTTCTCTCGTTATCCCGATTGTGTGGATAGTATATTTGTGTGTTTTATGCTTGCTCGTTCGTTAGTGAGGATAGTATATCATATGTGAAGTGAGTGCAAGGTATGTTTTCCTTCACGTCCGTGCTTGAAGTATATAAAAGCATAGCGTTCGTCATTCGCGCCATTCTACACAGAATAAAAAATGACTGGCAGCATAGAATTATTTAACAAGTTAACAGATAGTTGGTGGTGGATCATGGATGGAGCCTACGTGCTGGACAGACTTGACAAAGAATGGAAGTTCCCAGGTAGCCTAGACTTGGTGAACAGTTTGAAAGCAGCAAGTTATCATTTGCAAATGATAACAATAGAAGAAGCGGATAAGTTGAGAGGAATCATCAATCCTAAATACTTCAGAGTGGGAACCTTAAAGCAGGTTCTGGATACTGTGATCCAAGTGAAATGTTTTTTGGAAGACATCTTCCATTTAATGGAGTGGCCTTTTGTCAAAAAAGGCTTAGATAATATCAAGAAAGGCGAAGACCTAATGAGAAAAGTACTGGAAGAAGAAGTAAAGAAGATCAAGGAAACGTGGAAGAAAGAAAGAAAGGACAAAGAAAAACAAAAAAAGAAAGAAGAGTTTGAGAAATTGAACAACAATTGGATGAAAGTGCAAGACAAATTCAGAGCTCTCGGACATCCTGACTGGATGCCCGAAGAAGAAAAGAAAAAGAAGAAAGGAATTTTTGCCAAAGTGAGAACATGGTGGAAGAAGTGGAGACAATAGAAGAAGAAGACAAAGGCCCTTTTCAGGGCCACTTCCAATACCTCGAAAAGATCTTAATTTTCATTTGGTCTCCCCCTAAACGAATATATATATATATAAAACCCTTCCTCTACTAAAAAAAAGAAACATGCCACCCGTCGCTTATCGCTCTACAAACCCCCAGTCTCCTAGTCACCGCTCTACAAAAATTTCCATTGACGCTATACAGGCCCAGGGTGTTGACCTACTTTCTTGACGCTATACTGGCCCAGGGTGTTGACCTACTTTTTTGACGCTATACTGGCCCAGGGGGGGTCTGTAATGCTAATTCCCATTGACGCTACGGTAACCCACTATACTACTTGCCTACATCAGACTAATATTGTGTGAAAATATCAAGGGTCGCGGCGATATCACGGCTCCCGTATCCTCTATACAAAAGGTGTCAAATCTCTGTGCCCGTAAGCTTTGCATCCTTAAGTGTGTGACTGTGTGTCTACATTAGTGAATCCCGATCTTCCCGTTTAATTGTAAAGGGTATACAACGTGTTAACATCATTCTTAATATGCCTGAAAAATAACTTTATGCGTGCAATATCATCTGAATGAATCTAAAGATATACTGACGTATTTGTTCATGGCAGTATCACACATGATAACATCATCGTTGTCAGTTCAATTTGCAAAGGTCTTTCAATTGAGAAAATGCAAATAGAAACCTCTTTAGTTAGCTTTGGACGCATTTGAACTAAACGTCTACCCTTAAGCTCTTCTGTTGGATGCTCAACGTAAGTGCTAAGTTTCACAACTTTACAAAATCTTACAGTATTTGAAACCTCACAGATCTGGACATTTTCGAAATTAAATAAGACCCACTACAAAGA
Source organism: Megalonaias nervosa (assembly GCA_016617855.1). Taxonomy (NCBI): domain Eukaryota; kingdom Metazoa; phylum Mollusca; class Bivalvia; order Unionida; family Unionidae; genus Megalonaias; species Megalonaias nervosa. Next base: position 24,620 of record JAECUM010036782.1, on the reverse strand, counting down.
AATATCGCAACTATATTCTCCAACCATCAATTACCATATCTCTAGTGTGAGTAAAGGGGGTGGAGACACGATGGAGGAGTTTTCAGATTGTCCTTAAAAACATTTCCACGAAGCGTGGGATACAACAATAGCTGATACATGTTTCGACTCACTTATTTAACAAAAAATAGTTATCAAATTTTATTAAAGTGAGGTTAATTTTAGCAAGAATATCGTATCAAAAAGTTATAGAGATAGGTAGAATTCAATACTTTTGTAAGTCAAATACATGAAATTACGAGCGTTAACAATAAGATATCAAAGATCGACGCTTAGGGTTGGGGCGCCCTGAATTATTCTTCATGTAGCATTTGTCTGATATCTCTGTATGTAAATCATTCTGAAGTTGACAAGTTTCTACATATCATAAAGATGAACATTCATAAGGAGCCATGGAACTGAACTCAACTTACATCACATACGTCATGTTTCAAAAAAGATGCGTCCACCTTTAACTTCTTCGCAGCAAGAGCTTTAATTGCTGCTACGTCCTGCTGATGAATTGAAAATAAATAAATAAATAAATAAAGAGCTTATACGTAGGACAAGTTTCCATAAGAATGCGTTAAAAATATATTTATCCAAATTATTTACGTTCGGTTTACTATTGATTTAAGTATAACAGAACTATAAAACAAAGAAGTAGACTATATCTTAACACAAAAAAAAGGGTTCCTTTTTCTTCTGCAGTAATAACCAAAACCTATGTTGAAGAAAAGATAAGATCGAAACAATCGAAAGTTATAGACGTGCACTGTAGATAACATTTTTTGTTTCAAAATGTTAATATATATTAGAAATATTGTCAAATTCGATATTAATGATAATGTATATCAAATAACTTCAACATGTTATTATTTCTAGTGAACTGTCAATGCAGGTAGAATTTCAATAATCCGTATTGGTTTTGTCCTTTAAAACTGACTAGGATTACGAGTCAGGATGATGTGAATGTTGGATAATAGTTTTATTCAGTTCATGTGATATTAAAAGGCATCGCAAGTTTAACAAGGTGTGACCCTAATGTTGCTGAGTACTTTTACATAAAGTAAATTTCAAATGAGGGGAGAAGGGTGTTGCACATTATCAAGAAAAATAAAAAGATATTGCAATCAATATATTTACAGGAATGATACGTTCTGGGGCAATTTCTTTCAGTTGCGCTTGTCAAGGCACTTTGTGGCAAATATCAGTTGAATAAAGTTTACATCGGAGACATAAAGAACAAATTGGTAATATTGTAGAATGACGGGGTTTCACATCCTAAACTTTAAAGAACGAAATCTTGTTACCTCTTTGGACTCTTTTCCTGTTTGCTGCATACTATGCATTCGTTTCGACAGTTCTTCCGACGCTCGTTGTCTACAGTACTCATAAGCATGCTGTAAAAGTAGCATAATCCTGTCAAATATTATGACGCTCTTTGGCCACAGTACAATACTGTAAAAATAGTATAATCCCGTCAAATATTTTGACGCTCTTTGGCCATAGTACAATACTGTAAAAATAGCATAATCCCGTCAAATATTATGACGCTCATTGTCTACAGTACTCATACGGATGCTGTAAATATAATGCTCACTTCAACTATTTTGACGCTCATTGTCTACGTATTTATGAGTATGCAGCAAAATAGAATATTCACGTCACCTGTTTTGACGCTCGTTGTCTACATTATTTATGGGTATGCAGTAAAATATTAGTCTCACTTCAAATACTGTTGTTTTCTTTCCCTTTCCATCATAATACTTTGTTGCTATTTTCTCTCGAAAGTTAATATTTTAGAAGAAAAGTAAAATATATCTTTAATGTCACTTTTTTAATCGTGCTGTCTTTCGTTTGTTTGTTTCATTTTGTTTCGCTTTCTCATAATTTTTAGTCATCCTACCAGGCCCTGTCCCCCCAACCAACCACCACCATCACTCCGATATTCAACAGGAAATCTTACCTGTAAAATTGTACCTACCCGAACAATTCTGAGTAGATCGTAGACAATATATTTTTCCTCCTGTCCCTGTTTCTGAAGGAATTCAAAGGCTTCTGTGTATTCATTACTATAAAGTTTTGAGAATCGTTGGGCTAGGATGGTGGGTTGGTTATTGTCTGATGCATCCGCATTGTTCGGATTTCCCTGATACAACAGCAAACTGGCTTCTTCACTCCTCCTGCAGAATGTATAAAACAACTCAGTTCTCTATTTAGTTTAATCTTTAAGCAAAAAGGTGTTCAAAGGAAAAAATACAAGCAATCACTCTTCTTTCAAGAAGATCCTACATTTTAGTAATTTCTGTTAAAAAAATGTCAAAAAGTCTTCAAAAGTAATAATGTCGATCTTTCACTTTGTTTTTCTTCTTTTCTGTAAAATATTGCAAAACACTTGTTATGGCCTTAAATCATATAATCAGACAGGATTGTTCCATAAGACCTGTTCCATAAAATAAATCTAAATATTGATTTTGCGAGAATATTAAAACCGTTAGCTTATCTTAGCCTTGGTTTATAAGGTATATTTAAAAAATAGAGACAATTTAAGTTTTCTGGTGAAACCCTCTAGCATTTAAAAAATATGATCTATGTACGCTCGTGATTATATATATATATATATATATATATATATATAGAGAGAGAGAGAGAGAGAGAGAGAGAGAGAGAGAGAGAGAGAGAGAGAGAGAGATTCAAATGCCGCGAAAAATTTGCAGTTGATCGATAATACTGTTTAACGAGTAAACACTATTATTGCCTTATCAATATAGAGAGCTAAATATTAGACCCATTTGACAGAAAAGACAATGACATCATTTCGTATAGTTACTGTCTTTAGTGTAGTTTTAATAGAGGTTTATTAATTCCTTTAAGCACCACTGAATCTTTATTAGCTCACATTTGCATGTTTCGGCGCACAATTAGTACACACTCTGCAATAAGACTTATTTATTTACAGTAGGACTTGTCCTACAATAGGACTCCTATGCTATTTCATGCTTTAAGTGGAGGCAATCCCCAGAGTTTTGGGAAGAGTAAATAACAGATGACCCATTATAAATTGGTTATCTCTAGCCTGGCTGCACATTACCAAATGTAAGAATAAAGTGCGAGAGGTTTGGTGAAACCTGATCGGTGGTAACGAAACATAACTATGTTATAAAAACGAAGGAGTCATTTTATTATTATTTATACCGGAGTGAATCTCTGTATCCAGGACTTTCCAGACCTTGTTTGTTGTTGTTGATACCCGGTCCTGGTGCTGCTCCAGTGCCATTGGAGTAGCCATGTTCAGTAATCTTCTGTGTCACTGATCCAGGAGAATTTTCCTTGCCGAAACCGTCTCTTTTGTGATAACTCTCTTTGGGATCCCTGCGATTCCTGTCATTCTCACCATGATCTGTTTCTTTTATACTGGGATCTTTTGATCTTGAGCTCAGCTTTGAATCAGAAAACCTTGAAACTTCGTCTGTTGTATCTGTCGGAATAAACTTAATGTTATTCGAACCATACAAGGAATCGAGAGACTTATAATTTTCCTTCCCTTTCTCTACGTGATTATTGCTAAGGCGTTCCGTGTTTTGAAGTGATTCATCGATATTTTTTCGATCTTTCTCTGTTAAAGTAGCAGTTGCAGACAACCCCTGTTCATTACGTTCTTCCAGATTTACGTTTTGACTTGAGTTTCCTTTACCATCACTATCTACTATGCCGCCTGTCTCCACTTCTGATTGAGGACTATATCTGGACTCAGTGTAATCTGTCTTCGAGACACTTTTCCTTCCATCATATAAAACCGATTGCTTTTCGCTTTTGTCTGTATTTCGTTCCACTGATATGTGGCTAAGCTGCCTCCTGTGATCATTTGTCTGTGCGTGTAAAGACATGATAGTCAATACCAATAAATATTGTTACTGGTTCTAATGATTGATATAGTTGTTTATATTATTTCAATAAGTATTTCGTATTATTTATGCTTTAACGTGACCTAGATGTTTGCCACTGACTGAAACTACATACATATTATGAATAGATAGGATATACGGGCTCATATCTAAAAGTTGCCTTTTCAAATGAAATTTATTAAAATAGCTGTAAGAATTTCTTTTGCATGCTTTAGCAAGCAAAACAGAACAAACAAAAACTTTGAAGACTGTTCAGCGAGTTTCATAAATTCTTCAAAGTGAACACAAAATAGTTAACCATATTTATGATATGACAAATATTTCGGAATAATTTAAGACAACAGCAATACGATGTAGAAAATGACAACAAAATATCTCGATTAAGACTACCAGTATGACTGGAAATCAGCTGGGACGTGATCTTATTTCTACTATATGTTTGCAATTTTGCATAGCAAATGGGAACAAACAAACGATGATACTATTAGCGAGTGATCTTCATTCGCAGTTGGTCGTATGGGAACTTTGACTGTACATGTTTCAGACACATTGTCCCCACTAATATGACATCACTGTCATCTAAGACATCATGAGGTTACAATGCCGCATTTGAAGATTACTGTATTTTTTAAAAACTCACATGGTTTTATTACCCTAAAGAACACAACAGTCATTCGATGAATCCATGTTTTTCAATAATAAAGGAAACACGAACTTGTGCCATTGTTACATAGATAAAAAGCCTTTGAAGCCTTACCATTCGATCTTCTCAGCGCAGTGTACTTGGGCTATAATAGGTGCAGAAATCGAAGAACAGGCGAAGAGAACGAGTAGAAAATAAATGAACAATAAATGGATTTGCCTACATGCATCTATTAATCAAGGTATTACATTTTATTTTAAAACAGTGCGACTAAATGTATGCAAATCAATGTTAGATCGTCTATATAAAATAAATAATGATTATTAAATGAGTGATGTAGATACCACCTGAGTAAATTTGACTCACCTCATCATGTTTCTTCTCGAGGCGATCAAGAAGTGTATGAACCAGTTTATATTCTCGCAGAGCTCCATCTAGAGATTTTTGTGCTGCTGGAAAATTCTTGTTACGAAGATATTGAATGAAGGCTTGGAATTCAAACACAGAAAATTGTTCCTGTTTAGACTTTTGTAATCTGTTGTACATGTAATTGAAATCTATAAATATTTCGTTCAGATCCTGCACTGTGAACTCGTGTTGTTTGTTGTCGCAACATTTCTGGATAAAATCCATCCGGTTTACCATTCGATGATCCATTCCTTATTTAAATGAATTCCGTGTTTGACACGTCTTAATGAGAAACACAACATGTTGATTCTTGATATTATCTCATGATATTATTTCTCTGAATAAGTGTTTCTGTCGTTAATAACTGACGTTGTTATCCCTTGTAGTTTGTTAAATTAGTTAGCTCTTAAAAATTTATCTGAAAAGTATGACGATGACATTGTTTACATATACACTAAACATATTCTGCATGACAAACTAAGATGCTATTTATAGACTGATTCTGATTGTGGTTTTAATCGGCTACGCAATTGTATACATCCCGGTTGATAATTTTGCTTCACAAGTGCACACAATATGTTTGCGTTACTCACTGTATATTTAACCTGGTTATGATCTGGAAATAAATTATTTGGTAAAAGTTCTATGCAGGGGGAAAAAGATTTAGGTTTTTCTGGACTAATGGCCGGAGAAATAAATTTAGAATTTCTAGAGTTGTGGCAGCAGAAATATTCTCATCTGAGGTAGCCTAACATAGACAACATGTGAATAATAAAACTATCATACATATTAGAAATTGATGCAAAGACGAACGATTCTCCTTGTAGTCCTTGGTGAACAAATCATGGGTGTAGCGAATCTACTACAACAACAGAAAATAATGATTTAGATTTTAGGCTAAATTATGTTAAATCAATTAAAATAGGTGTAATATCACACAGTATTCTTTCTGAACATGGTTTAATTTATAATATATTCCTTTGTTGCACGTTGTTGTTATGAATATGTTACAGTCGTCTCATCTGACAATCATGTTTGTATGTTTGAGTAAATCATTCATAACGTTGAAACTTACATTTTACTCTGGACAATGATAAAATAGCTAAATATACTTGCAGTACCAATTGGTCAATATCTTCATTTCATGTTATGTAAATAATTGTAACGACTTAAATTAAATCCTTGTCGGATCATGAAACTTTTTACGTTTACTTACCACGCATAACTGTGTATATTTTCTTCATCAATAGCTCTTCACAAAGCACGGTTACCCACCGTCTTCTAGAAATATATTATATTCATTTCAAGTACGCGGTGTCCTAATTTTTGTAAATTAAATTCCTATGCTTGCTTATTGTACATGTGATTTCTAAAGCGACATTGAAGAATACACCCAATGAATGGTGTTGGCATAAACGCTTATATATAGTTCCCCTTTTATTGACAGAACAGTTCAGTTGTGAACTGTAATTGCTTAGTAAATTGAACTGCGTGAAATGATCTGTCCCTGCCTTTCTGAGGTGATGATCAATATTAAATTTAAGAACAATACTCGTAGCAAACGTGTTAGTTGACTAAATAAACTGGCAAAGCTATTTTTAAAAAATGGATATGTATTTATTGCATGGCCCTGTTGGTTATAGTGCAAACGTACAGCTAGGGAAAGTCGATAACACGCCATTGCAGCATGCACCTTTATTGAAACATTGTGTTTTTAGGAATAAAAGCAATTTTAATGAAGTCAATAACAGAGTTCTAAATTATCTCTTCTCCTTTTGAGATTTGGTGTGTGTGTGTGTGTGTGTGTGTGTGTGTGTGTGTGTGTGTGTGTGTTCAATACGGCGTAGTAAGAGCAATAGGAATGTTAAAATGGATCATTTTATAGTCAGTTAAATAAAACTTAATAACGCAGTTTAAAATAACATTGGATTAACGTAGTACTGTCATCACATAACATAACGTACAGACCGCTTCGGTTGCCTAGTGGTAAGAGCGTCCGCCTCGGATGCGGAAAGTCGTGGGTTCGAACCCCGGCCGAGTCATAACAAAGACTTACAAAAATGGTACTAACAGCTGCCTCGCATGGCGCTCAGCATTAAGAGGTTAGTGTTATGACTGGTCGGCCTGGTGTCAGGATAATGTGACTGGGTGGGACATCATGCTACATGTCTGCGGCATGATGCCCCAGTGCTAGACATCACTATAAACTGCCACAGTGCCGACATCGTAGCGATATGACTGAAAAATTGTTAAAGCTACGTTAAAAATCTAAATCACACACACACACACACACACACACACACACACACACACACACACACACACATAACGTACTGAAAACGCAGTCATGGCATTGATATATTAAAGATCTTAATTGGCAATCGCTGTAGCACAATCATTAGAACGTATGATTCTTTGACCCAGAGTCCCGACTTCAATACCGTCAATGTCAGTGAGGGTAGGTTGCCTTGGCACGTCTTTGAGAAAGCCACTTAGCTCACATTTCATCGGCTCAATATAGCCAATATTGTATTAAAGGTGCCTCACAAAAGAACAACTACCCAACATATCATATATTTCCTAATACCAATAAAATTGACATAATCTGTATTATTATTATTATTATTATTATTATTATTATTCACTAAGGTATGTCACCATGTTGATCTTGAGATCCTTAACTTACATTCTAACACTGTGTTGGTCCCTTTGGGGGTAAGTCAGAACATTAAATATCAATCTGTAGCTTAAAATAGTTCACTAGACTTCGAATTTTTTTGTAGGGTTTGAAGGCACATCAGAACAATCCGAAATAAACAGTATTGTTTACGTTTATGCATCGCCAAAATAAAGGCAAAGCTGAAAAAAAGGTAAAATCTTGAAATACGAAGTCCACATTTTTGTTGTTCAAAAGTCCAATACCTTCTCATTAGAAACAATATAAGAGGATGGATAATGGATAACATCAAAATACATATCTATGATCATATCGCTTGGAGCGATCCTACAGTGTCCTTGGGATGTCGGGTTCATCGAGATGATTATTGCTATGTACATTAATTTGTATTGTGTGTTGGCTTTTCTCTATGACCATATGTTACGTATATCTATATTTTTGAGACTGGCTATGGTCAGTAATCAAATGAAGGGTCTATCTGACTAATTACATTTATTTTGTAAACAACATAACAACATTACACATAGATAATATTTCTCTATTATTATAGAATATTTATTCAGTGTATTAATACTGGAGGTAAACATGCTTACTTGTGTTGAATTCAGGCCATTGATGTTCTTAGGAATTTATTTGCAACTTGGAATATTCTGAAAATGAAATTGATGGTAAAATGACCTTATCTTGGTTTTAAAATAGTGTGTTAGGTTTCTATATTAAGTTGAATTATATTAGAAATGCTCTTTCCTAATTTAACATCCGAAGTGGAATCAGTTTTGTTGTTGTGTTCAGTTTTTAATTCGGGAGGATTTACTTATCACAATTATTCACTGGAATTACAAGGTGCACATTAATACTTATTGGACTAAATCACTATTTTCTGCAATTATTGTGAATTCATTCAAGGACCTTTCGGATTAATATCATTATGATATATGAAGACTGATGGCACAGTACCACATTCTAGGCTAATGGCACATAAGCAGATTCAATATTGGAATCTATTCGGAACATCACTGCAATCCATTTGGAACTCTATACATTTTGGACTTATGGTAGAACTTTTAGGACTATTTGGGATTTATTTCATAATGCTTTGCGTTCTTTTTAAGTTTTCACTTTGTATTCTAAAGACTACTGAGTCGCAACAATTATAATAAACCTATGTATTTTTAAAAAATACTTTTGATTTATACCAGTGACAACATTCTTTTCATCATATAATATTGTTTGGTATGTCGATCCCTGCCCTAGGGTCCAGGGTCTAGTAAATGTATTAGAAATCCACTGCAGGTTCAAGTTCTCACAATGACCTGAAATGACACGCTGTGGTACATTTGTATGCTAATTTGTGCATCGTTTGAGCACATGTCCTAGTGTTCCCGGATGTAACTGAGAATAACACATTATCTGTAAGGTATGTCACAAGATAAATTAAAACTGTTCCGAACATTAAAACTGTACCGAACATTAACACTGTACTGAACATAACGATTGTAGTGAACATAAAAACTGTACCGAACATTACGATTGTACTGAACATTAAAACTGTACCGAACATTAAAACTGTACCGAACATTAAGATTGCACTGAACATTAAAACTGTACCGAACATTAAGATTGTAGTGAACATTAAAACTGTATGGAACATTAAGATTGTACTGAACATTAAAACTGTACCGAACATAACGATTGTACTGAACACTAAAACTGTACCGAACATAACGATTGTACTGAACATTAAAACTGTACCGAACATTAAGATTGTAGTGAACATTAAAACTGTACCGAACATAACGATTGTACTGAACATTATAACTGTACCGAACATAACGATTGTACTGAACACTAAAACTGTACCGAACATTAAGATTGTACTGAACATTAAAACTGTACCGAACATAACGATTGTACTGAACATTAAAACTGTACCGAACATAACGATTGTAGTGAACATTAAAACTGTACCGAACATAACGATTGTACTGAACATTAAAACTGTACCGAACATAACGATTGTACTGAACACTAAAACTGTACCGAACATAACGATTGTACTGAACATTAAAACTTTACCGAACATAACGATTGTACTGAACATTAAAACTGTACCGAACATAACGATTGTAGTGAACATTAAAACTGTACCGAACATAACGATTGTACTGAACATTAAAACTGTAACGAACATTAAGATTGTAGTGAACACTAAAAATGTACCGTACATTAAAACTGTACCGAAGATTAAGATTGCACTGAACATTAACATTGTACCGAACATTAAGATTGTAGTGAACATTAAAACTGTACCGAACATAACGATTGTACTGAACATTAAAACTGTACCCAACATTAAGATTGAACCGAACATTAAAATCGAAAAGCACACTTAATAGAGTAATAGGATCTTCGATATTTTTTTTTTTGTATGTTCATCCCCAAAACAGACCAGTACGGATATTAGAAACACTTACTGTAAATCTCAACACCCTCCACAGACAGTTGGAAGGCTGTAAAATGAAGACCAACTTCTTGTAATAATAATTACATCATAGCATTGATTGCATACAGTAATGATACATCATTAACATATTAACAATAATATTTGACAACAAATATAAGTACAATAAGTTATCTTTGATTCATCTGGTAAAGAACGTTGGAATTTATAATTACATGCACGTTTAATGGTAGGAATTGTGATTTTAGGCAGATAAAGAAATAGACTGGCATTACATATCCTTGATTACTTTAAGGATAACAGTATTACCTACCAGTCAAAGATACACAAGAACAAAGCATAAAGTTACCAAATATTAATACATTAACATGTCAGGATATTTAATTAAAATAATTTTCGTTTCAAAAGAAACTTAAATAGATAATAGCATTTATCAACAAAATTTAAATGATCTTACATTTTTTTCTTCTTTAAGGTTTTGCTTTGTTCATCAAATTAGCAGCTTCAGTTTCTAAAATATATGTTCGTCTACTCATTATCAGTTTGGTATTTTCGACATTTTTTTATAGTAACATATTATTAAGTTAGAAAGAATGAAATTAGAATGAATGAATGAATGAATGAATGAATGAATAATAATAATAATAATAATAATAATAATAATAATAATAATAAATAATAATAATAATAATAATAATAATAATAATAAGACTAAATAACAATAATATTAATAATAAATAATATTAATAATAACATAATAATAAGAATAAATAATAATAATGATAATAATAATAATAATAATAATAATAATAATAATAATAATAATAATAATAATAATAAATAAATAACAATAATAATAAGAATAAATTATAATAAGACTAATAATAACAATACTACTACTAATAATAATGATAATAATAGCAATAATAATAACAATAATAATAACAATAGAGCTTGATAAACTTGCAAGATTAAAATTCTAGTACTCAATGATATGTCTCCTAACCTTTGTTTTACCTCCGATACCAAGCTTCTGTAGCCATCAAAGTACACAACTCAGAATCAACAGAAAACTAAATTATTATTGGCTCACCATGATAATCCAGTTTGGCTTGTCAGGAAACACATTCCCTCCTAAACACCGTCATTTTATACTCATCTAATTGATAGACTTGTAACTAATATTTAACAATCATACTGGTATTTTTGTAAAGCGTAATTTTCTACCAACTTTACCACAGTTTAACAGCACTGGTTAAGAATGGAGTGTCTTACTTATAAAATAGGTCACATGGCCCTTTACCTGAAATCTTTCACCTAGTACTGTCCATTGTAATAAATCAAAGCATTATTACCAGTCAAAAAAGTTCAGTTGGGGTTGAAGATTGTTAATAACTTAGTGTATGACCCTTTTTGAATTAGATCAAAAGGTACATGCTGTATTTTTAATGTAATATACTGAATAAGTACCAGATTTGTGTTTAATTAAATAACAGTCGGCTTAGACAGAGAACTTAAACAAGTTTGAAGTGAACTAGATGTAAAAATTAATGTGATTGTATCCAAATCATACTGTCTACTGCCTTGACTTGACACTGAGGGTATTAGAATAATACTTCTACGTTCTATACACATCAGCTTTATATATTTGTATATTCCATACTTTACAAGAGCGTACCAAGAAACTCTGTCCCCTTAAAACTTAATTATGGGGCATATCCCCATAAAAACCTAGTTTCATGGATTTTTTTGGGCCCCCTTTGGTCCTGACTCTAACCATTCCCCTTCCGCGGTGGATGCTTGGGCAGTTGTTACACCGCTACTCTTTTAGAAACATGATGAGTTAATGGTCTTAAAATGTCTTCAAATTATTTCATGCGAGTATAATTTATTCGTGATATCCACATACAGACGGTAAATATAAATTACCAATTTACTGTTGATTTATGTCTAAGTAAAATATTCGCCAACTGTGTAGTCGCCATGTAGTATTTATTTGCAGACGCCTACAGACCCCTTTGCTATAAGGACCATTATATACATGTAATTTTTTATACATTCCGATGTGTGATTTTTACCTCGTTCGTGTATATGTAAGAAATAGGCTTTTGTCAGAAAATGGGCTTTTGTCAATTGTGTAAACGTGGTAGAACGGCTTTTGTTAGTTATGTACATATATAAAACATGCTTTTGTCATTTGTGTAAACGTAGGAGACAATTCTTTTGACAGTAGTGTACATGACAGGCTTAAAGCTTCTCAATCCAATTGGAAGCCAGGAATAATAAGATAGGGTGAAGTTTATAAAATTTTCATATATGGAGAGAGAGAGAGAGAGAGAGAGAGAGAGAGAGAGAGAGAGAGAGAGATTCTAAATATTTACTATTTTGCTCAGGTTTGCCTTCAGCTATTATAGGGTCAAAACCTTCACAAAACTCGAGAGGAGTGAATTTTATGTGGTCGAGGAAAGCGGCAACAGCCGTAGGTTTTTGTGTTACATTTAGGTCGCAAGAAACCAGCCTTCCTTGCGCTGTTATCTTCTATTTTAGGGCCTAGAATTCATGTGTGTGTTCATATATTTAAGGACACCTGCATCAGTACTGTTTTATGGCACTAACACAATTATCCTTATATCATTGCAACCGCAAAGAAATAGAAATGGCTGATCGACGGCTACATTTGTTTAAGGTTCGGGGAAAGGGCCAAAGGCACCCTTAATTACCATTATAATCGTTATGATGGTATTTTATGATTGTGTTCTCTCTCTCTCTCTCTCTCTCTCTCTCTCTCTCTCTCTCTCTCTCTCTATATATATATATATGTATATATATATATATATATATATATATATATATATATATATATATATATATATATATATATACAGTCAGTATGGAATTAAACGGCAATAATTGCCAAGTTCTTCACCCTTACAGTTTTGTTTAAGTATGAATATTAGGAAGCTGACATAGTAAAAAGTAATTTATATTTTTCCAAACTATTATAGTAAGGAGACACTTGCAAGCTATGTCGTTGTCTAAGAGGTCTGAGATAGGTACCACCGTGTATCACTACTGCAAAAGTATACCCAACTTAGTAACACTGAATGGTTACAACATGGACATCAACAGAAAAAAATTTATTTAAATTTGACACTCAGGTGTACAATATGTGATTGTTCCATATAATTGCTTGTCCGAATAGTCTGGTAAATACAATGCATGTGCAAAATAACTCCGTATAAACGTTGTAATTAAAAGCAAATACAAACTGATGAGATAGTGAAGAACTCTTTTGTGTGCTTCTAGACAGCATGATCTGAGGCAAAATCATGCAAATAAGTTCTGTATTAATCTATAGATGTTAAAGACCTAAGCGACGATAGAAACAAGTCTGACACAATGTCAAGTCTGCCTAATCATTCTTGCTAAATTAATCCCTGTATGCTTGTAAGAGTCCTTGTATTCCCTTAACAAATGTTCACATGTCGCAAATATGTACATTAAATGGGTTGTGTTCTTGTCTGATGAGAACTCCTCAGTCAAATTATATTCAGTTTCCATATTTATTTTATTGATTTCTTGACCATCAAGGCTGTACCAATGGTAACAGATAATCAATCGGAAATGAAGATTCCTCTTTGAACATTTTTTTAAAAATAATTTTGGAGCGGAATCTTAATCTTCAGGTTTCGAATTCTCTTTATCCTTTTCATCCGCTTCATTTGTTTTCTCTTCATCTTGTTCAGTATGAACCATTACATGTTCTACGCTATTTGTTTCAGAAATCGCCTCGAGCGTATGGGTTCTCGATTTGTTCTCGTTTTCGTATTTATCTCCTCCTTCAGACTCGGAACCCGCCAGTCTTTTTTCTTCCTCGTATGATTCTGAATTGGCCTGTGATTCAGTTTGTTCCGAATATATGGGATCCTTCTCGACTTCCATTGTTTCATTTGCTTCTAATTCCGTTTGACTACTAGTCTGGTTTGTAGTGTCTGTTGATTCACCTTTTTTGTTGTCTGAGATACCCACGGATAATTCGGTCTCCGTCTTTCTTCCCTTCTTTTGTTCTGAATCACGTGATTGATTTACCCTTTTGCGCAAAGAGTCATTGTCGGTCTAAAAGAGAAGGATAGAATGATTGCATCACATGGACGGTCATACAAAAATTATGATACTACGAGTGCACTGTCACGGATATAAAAACACACTCAAAGTTTATATCAATAGTTGTTTTGGTGAGGGAAAAGGAATTCATGTAACGTATAAAATGATAAACGACTATCTGTAATTATTCACATTGGACCTTATAAAAGTGGCTTATATGCTCTATCTTGCACTGGCCTAATTCGGGATGGCAAAGCAGAAACCGTATGAAGTGGTCAGTATTTGAAGATTTATGCAACATGTATTCCTGAGAGAGAGAGAGAGAGAGAGAGAGAGAGAGAGAGAGAGAGAGAGAGAGAGAGAGAGAGAGAGAGAGAGAGAGAGAGAGAGAGCAAATAATTACCGCTTGATTATCTCTGATTTGCTTTGGTAACTTTCGGTTGCTTGGCAACATGAGGTATTCCTTTATTGCACCAGATCGAAACACTCTGGCATCCGACCATCTTTCGTTTCGAAGATAATAAATAAAATTTTCAAAGCACACTGGCTTTATTCTGAAAGCTTCGTTTACGCCCATCATTTTTCTTCTAAATTCAGCATGAGCATTATTTATTTCCTCATCACAAAATGTTTCAATTTCGTCGCTTTGGCAGCGGGAGATGAACTCTGATAAATCCATTATACTGATGTGGACTCTAATTTCATCACCTGGTGGATCAACATTCTGGGTAAATAAATAAATAAATATGTTACAAAGTTAATTTTGAAGGATGGTAACAATTTTGTCGCGGTCAGCGAAACATGCAATCATAAACATTGACGTATGGGCTTGGCCCCCAATAAATCGCTAGCCTACGATGGATGTGATGCTTTTGATTGGGGGCATGATTGATTTTTAATTAGAATCCACATGGATAACATTCAGACAGAGAGTATTAACTTGGGGTTATGTAGCAGAGAAACGGCAACGTGGAGACAATCCAGAGACAATTTTGACCATTTGAAATAAGTGTCATAAAATGAGTTTTTTAGAAAGAGTTATTAATAAAGGCGGAATACAAAAAATATTCTAACTTCGATGAGCGTGTCAAATATTTGGCGGTTAGATAAAGTTAATCCTGACTGTCTAAGCTAAATGAGGGCTGTGTTTCCCAGAAGAAATTCAATGTTTTTAATAACTTTCTTCTCGAAATTATTAGTCTAAGGTTCGGCAGGGAGGCAAGAAGTTAACTCTTGTTATAAATTGTCCACGCGACGGGTATCTAGAATTAGAGGGAGACAAAAAGAGAGATTCGGATTCATAGAAAAGAAACATAGTCTCGGAAAGCACAAGGGTTTCCTCAGTCGCATACAACATGTTTATTGATACAAGTTTGTAATTATTTGTTGCATGTATTCGTTTTAAATTCATGTATCAATTTTCCTTGAGTTCGGAAATTAATTCTTTGCATTCATTCGTCTTGAATGCTATATTACTCATGTATTCTAAGAATGTCAGACAATATGTCTGTGATATGAATTTGTTCGAATCACTCGTTTGTGTGTAGAACGAATTTCATGCTGCGAATGTGTGAATTTATGTGTCTTAGATTATATGAATCATGTGCGCTAAAAATTGTTTTTGCTAGGTCTGAAAATGTTATGTCACTAAATTGCTAGTTAGCAAGTAATGTAGCTAAGACGAGACGTGAACTCCTTCAATTAATTTATGTACTTAAGTTGTGAATTCATTCAATCGAGAAATCGGCGCATGCCGACCAACATCGTCCAGTTAGTGATTTATAGCCCACAGGGGAATTGTACTGCTTATTTACTAAGATGTCTAGTTATATTATGGTTCCATTTAGGAATGCTAGGGAAAGACATTAATCTTATTGGATCGTGTATATCAGCGTCAGGTTGCGAACTTTTCCATATCAGCCTTAGTTTCTGTTGAATTACAATAAGACGATATCTGACGTAACGAGAGCGGGAATATTGTTCAGTCTTAGCAGTAAACAAGTCTGACAACTATTAAGGTTGCGTTTCTATTTATGCAGGGGAAAATAGCTCCATATGTGCACCACACAGTAGGAAAGAGAGCAGACAACCAAGTTGCGGATGACGACACGAAAGAGGCTTGAGAGAAAGAGAGGAGAGGAAAAGGAATATTGCGACTCTGACCTGTCAACAACATTGACTTTGGTAGGACCGGAATCAACTAGGTTAAGCAGGCATGCTGGCAATTTGAGTTCGGTCATTCACTCGATTTCATGATGAAACTATTTTATCGGTATAACAGGACGGCTAATTGCATTTTGCATAAACTGTGTAAGTTTATTTCTTTGAGAAAGTGTATCATTCAGTATGTAATTGATTCAATTGTAATATTTTGCATACAGGGGCTCGTATTATAATATTATATATTCCTGCTCAGATATCTGTTATTCCATCCATTAATATCATATTTTAATTTAATATTTACTAGTTTCGGCCAATAACACAGTGGTCGATCATCTCCTACATAACGATAACCCTACAAAAGCGCCACATAACAAGAGGGGAACCCTAACAATACAATTTCTGGAAACACTTACCACGGGAAAATTTTGCCTATGTTCTTAAATATATATCTAACAGCAGTAAAATATCAGTCGGTTGTAAGCACACTCAGAACTGCATATTTATGTTTGTCAGGACATTGGAATATGATCGAGAGATTCCAAATTTCCGTGTTGAATATATCGTAGATTGAATAAGGATTGAAGATTGTAACACAGCCAGTTAATATCAGTTCAATCTGTATATTTATATGTCTGCTTGACTGCAGACAGACAGACAGACAGACAGACAGACAAAGAGAGAGAGAGAGAGAGAGAGAGAGAGAGAGAGAGAGAGAGAGAGAGAGAGAGAGAGAATCCGCCATGCTCAAATTGTTGAGAAACGATGTTAAGCCCAGTCAAACCAACTAGCTCTCTCTCTCTCTTATTTACTTTCCCTTCTTCACCAGGATACAATTTCCCGGTTTCGAAGTTAATGAATTGCAGGTGAATCCAACCGTTCAAGTGAAATATGAGAAAGTCATATATCAGATTCAAGAACAAAAACTTAATATGTATGTAATATTATGTCAGATTCAATAACTCGCATAATACGTATTCAGCACAGATAAAAAAGATTTATTCAGTTTTGGACTAATATGAACTCAATACCCGATCATATGTGTCATGCATGCGTTCGATAAACATACAATAGAAAATGCGAACTGATAGAAAAAAGAAATCACTGTACAGTTAGTTATATTTACTTGAGATGAGAAGTCATCTCCCGATGAAAGGCAATGCGAGAAATTTATGTTAGATTCCATTCGATATCTCAACGGTACAAGCATAAAGGGATTTTACTAAACCGCGATTTGACAAGATAATACTTTCATCAAGAATAATGAACATGCATGTGTAATTTTGGTGATACGAGTAATATATATGGAAACAATCTCCACTTAATCATAATTTAGATGACGTAGACTTTGCAAGGTAATAGGAAACCTGTCATTTATAATGAAATCTCGCTAATGGTAGTCATTGTGTAGGAAAGCCACCGAATACCAGGTTCTCAATAGCACCTAAATATGTTCTTCAGAAATATTTTAATCCCAACACTGAAAATAAGCAGCTTTGCTTAAATAATATAAATATTTCTACAATGGTCGTAACAATGATAAAATGAAAGTCAGCAAAAGAATAATTTAAATTGAATTAAAAAAACAGAAACAAATACAACATTCAACTGCAAAATATTTCTTTCATGGACTGTTTAATGCTGTTTATGCGAAAAACGAGTGCAATGTCAACCAAGTCCGTTAGTAAATTGATTCGATCTTCCATTTGCATAAAATGTGCGTTCATAAAGTGAACTGATAAAGACATACTCTCCAGTCATGTATCTGTTGTCATTCCAGCACTCAAATTTATGAAGTCGATTTTAGAAAATTTAAAAAGGAACGTATTTTCAACATTCTCTGTCTGTCTGTCTGTCTGTCTCTGTCTCTCTCAACGAAAATTAATATCGACACGCTATATGTATGCTACTCTGACATCTTAACATCACTGGAGTCAAGATGGGTAGAGTGTTCGATACCTCGATACCCGCCCAGCG
The DNA here is from genome assembly GCA_016617855.1 of Megalonaias nervosa. Classification (NCBI taxonomy): domain Eukaryota; kingdom Metazoa; phylum Mollusca; class Bivalvia; order Unionida; family Unionidae; genus Megalonaias; species Megalonaias nervosa. Next base: position 6,264 of record JAECUM010036782.1, on the reverse strand, counting down.
AACTTCTGTCAGGTACTTCGGTGTATCTTTGGAAAAACACTTGGCTCCCGTTTTCTCGGCGTGATATAGCCAAGAATTTGTTAAAGGTGACATTAGACCAGCAAAGTAATAATAATGACAATAACATTACTGATTCCACCAAATTTGACTAAATATTTAAGCAATTAGCATAATATAGTTTTGTTTTCTGAAAATGAAGAGCTCTTACCTGTAACTTACATCACGACGATTGCTGTTTTACCAAGTCCATGATTGATTTGAAGCAAAATATCGACTAGCGCACAATTCATTCACTTGCAATGAAAAGCTGTTGTAAGTGTCCCGGTGAGTTTTAGAAGACACAATAATAGCTTTTTTCCATTCCATTCAACAGACATAAATTTCAGCTTTTGAAATTGTTAGCTTTGTGCTGAAGTTGCAAACTCTATTTTCCTCTCATTCAGACATATTTGTAACAAACCTAGGGTATCTGCTTTTGAATTTACGTTTGTTTATAGCTTTGTTAGAGTTTAGTGATTATTTGTTTAATTATGGGGACTTATTGTTGGGAAGATATTTCTTAAACAAACTAATTAGCCAATTACATGGGGCAGTCATCGAAATGTACAGTATTTAAGAGACTTTATTAGTTCCGTAAAGATGACTCTCCATAACGTCTTAACAAACGAAAATCTCTGGATATGTTCGTATGTACGTATTTACTAATTTCAAAAAGAAAACATTCTTTTGTTAGGAATTTCTGTGGTGTTTTGTGGTTCATGGCGTGAAGTACCAATCTTCAGTATTGAAAGGCTTACTTATGATTCATACGAATGTGAAGAAAGAAAAAACATGGAAGTACAAAATTAGAGTTTCGTGAATGTATGCTTGCCAGCTGATTAGATGCATGTTATCTGTGGTACTTGCACATTTCAGAAGCCTTCAAGTGACAACAATGTTATCTTGCGGGCCTTGGAAATAAAGGAAACACCACCCTCAAGGACCGCTCCGGTGGCCTAGTGGTAAGAGCGTCCGCCTCGGATGCGGGAGGTCGTGGGTTCGATCCCCGGACGAGTCATACCAAAGACTTATAAAAATGGTACTAACAGCTGCCTCGCTTGGCGCTCACCATTAAGAGGTTAGTGTTAGGACTGGTCGGCCTGGTGTCAGGATAATGTGACTGGGTGGGACATCATGCTACATGTCTGCGGCATGATGTCCCAGTGCTAGACATCACTATAAACTGCCACACTGCAGACATCGTAGCGATATGACTGAAACATTGTTAAAGCGACGTTAAAAATCCAAATCACACACACACACACACACACACCCAACCTCAAGCCAGACTCACACGCAGGTGTTGTTTGATTCGCTTGATAGTGAGACTCTTTGTGTGTTGAAGTATTTGCAGTGATAATGCTATGAATTTATAAATCAAACTAGCTTGGAGGGATGAAAAAGAAGAGCGTAATAACGTGAAAATGCAAGCGCGTGTCGTGTTCTCTTCTATTTAGTATTGCCTTCAGGATGTGTGTCTGAAGAGATTTAATTTGAGTGTCAGCATAACAAATTATCAAAAATGCTAACATCCTTTTTTCCCCGTACTTACTCTTTGTTTTAAAGTTGCTGACTATCCACCACAAAGTATGTCTACATGCTGCAGGTGATGTCCTGCTGTAGTCTTAGAGGTGACAACCATTAACACAGATAATCTTCTACAGTTCTTGTACAGCCTAGCCATAAATGACAAACCTTTCATGCCTGTATTACTGTGTTCAGTCTCCGGTTCCGACAGGTATGAAGGTGCGTCTTATTCTCCTCCTGGTGCTTCCCTCTCCCCCACCTTCAAAACCAGCTGTCAAGACAACATGGAAGAAATGTGATACAATTTTATTTCCACAGTGCACTTTCGATTAATAATGTTTTTGACAAAATAGACAATATTTGGATACCTTGTTTATGATGGTGGCATGCCGAGAGCAAGTGTTGGTGTTATAGATGTTGTGCACGTCTCGGGAAACGATAGAGCTCGTGAAACATTGTGATGAATAAGTTTAAAACGAATGTTATTAGGTCATTCCTTTATATTGTCACATTACCTGATATTCGAAAACAAAATCTGGTTAGCAGAAAAACAAATACAAAGTGTGCAATTGTGAGATATTTGCCCAGATTTAGCAAATTAATAATACTTGCTAATTCAATAATGGGTTGAAGCAAAGCTTAAACATGCTTACGTGGAAATTTGATTAACTTTGTGTGAAAGTTTGTCCATTGTTTGAAATGTTGAGCTTAATTCATAAATACCCTTCACTGCATCTGTATCGTTGCCATCCGTGCAGTAACGTGGATATGTCATCCGCATTAATCATGAAAGCGCTAACTAATAGTCATGACAAATTGTTGATTTTAATCCCATGGCAATGAAGAAAGTAGAATTGTATGTAATTCATATTGCAAGAGCAATATGGTAAAGTGTGTGTGTGTGTGTGTGTGTGTGTGTGTGTGTGTGTGTGTGTGTAAGAGAGGACGCTATTGAACTTTAATTGAAAACTCGGAATACGCTAGCATATGAATTAAAGAGCATTCCGTCAATTAACGCTAGATGAATTAATGTGAAATGCAACTGATTTCAATGTCTGGAAGCACGTTTCCAACAAGTTCGTGATTCTTAGTTATCCATTTGCCTGATTTATAAGGTCATTCCATACAAAAGAGACCAGATGTTAGCAAAATCCTTTTGTTGAGCCAATATTTTTATACAATCATAATTGCCTTATCATATTGATGTTTTCTTCATTTGCCAGTGGCATTTCAAATTACGATGTGTTGCATGTCCCTAATAAAATATAGAAAAAAAAAAAATTATTACCATTTTAGCGGATACAATTTTTCATCGAAAAGTATAAAAGAAACTAAAGTGACTGCGGCGACTAGTCATTAAGAATCTCAACACTTCTTACTGCATATTCAGGACCCTTCCCCACAAGCAATCAGTACACATCTACACGCCCAGACTGTGATCCAGGGATAAAAATCAGTCAGATTTATCACAAGCGCTCAGTACTCACCTACACGCCCAGGATGTGATCCATGGATCAAAATCAGTCAGATTTATCCCAAGCACTCAATACCCAATGACACTCTCAGGCACAAATCCAGGGATCAAAATCAATTACATCTATGATACTTCTTTCTACTGTTATTACATATATTCCATTTATTTAGAAAATATATGAAAATGCCATTGTAATTGAATATGTAGTGTATATGACATTTGATCCCTTTCAAACGATCCCATTGGTGGAAGGCTACTAGAACGATACCTCTCGTAAGGATTATTGGCGCTGTGGCAATGGTTCATTTGCTTGTTTGTGATTATTTTACGAATCATGTTCATAATTTTTTATCTTTCTTTTACCTTAAACTTTTTGTTTTAGTTCCTTTGGATGATGTTTTATTTTTTCTCTATCTTTTCGTGGTTTCTAAGGGTATGTGTACTGTGCTCGCTTGAACTGAACCATGCCACATATTCTCCTGCGTTGTGATTGGTAGATATAAAACACTCCATAGCTGAATCATGTAAAACGCGTTCTGACTGGCTGAACTCAAAATTCATTTTCTGTTCATTGCAAGTCTACATAAACCTGTGCTCTCGCCTGTTACGCTATTCGTCATCGACCTAGTGAAGAATAAGAATGAGTTCAAGCGCAAGTGCTAGAATGAGCGAGGTATTTGTCCATACAGAGAGGTTGAAAAACCTCTAAAAACGGGATGAAGAGCTTGACCCACATCCCCAAAAAAAAACGCTCCATCGATAAAGCAATATCTAATCTGGTGGTAAATATACTTCAGAAACAGAAATATAGGAGAAAAACGGATGGAAATCAAGAGGCTGCATCTGGAACAGCAGTTGCAACAGTAAGAGAGGGAACAATAAGAATAGGAGTTGTTTCTGGCATGGTTAAAACATCAGCAACATCATAAGCATCAAGAAGCAGAGCAAGTTGTTCGCACAAATTTGTTCCCGCGTCAACCTGTCTTATAAGAAAATTCATAAAACAAACATAAAATATAGCATCCAAGTCAACAAGCACCACAGTTTTGGATAGATGTGATAAAATAAAATTTCAGAGCTTCATTTACATGAATTGACAAGTCGATGGAAGGTCATAACAAACGACGTTTATGTGCTCTAGTGGGTTTACGAGAAAGAAAACCATAAACAACAAAATAACAGATACACTGTGGTTGGTTTGTTTTGCACAGTAAACGTCTATTTGCTGGAAAACTGTGACAGCATATAATGATATATTACTGAGAGAGAGAGAGAGAGAGAGAGAGAGAGAGAGAGTATGCATGCATGCATGCATGTATGTATGTATGTATGTATGTATGTATGTATGTATGCTATAATGCCAATTAAAGGTGCAATTCCAAAAATGTAAAGATAAATCATGAGGAAGATACACCCTTCGGAATCAATGTAAACAAGAAGTCTTACAAGAAAAAAGATACAAGATAAAGTAGTTAACATTATTCAAATGGCGTATAAAGAAATGATAAAAGCAACAAATAGAAGAAAAAAAAAGTAAAGGATCAAAATGTTCTAAAACCCGTATATTTTCAAACGACTAATAAATTCTCTGCTTGTATATCATCAAAAAGCTTTCTTATCTAACTGCGCATCATAGAGCTTCTGTTTAGAAGCAGAGACAGACAGACAAACAGGCAGTAGACAAACAGAGACAGAGACGCCTTTTCCCACACTTCAAAATTACCCGTTTGAAAATGAGAAAGGCCCTAGTTTAGCATTAATGAGTATGTGACTACAACACATTTCACAACACAGGGATCGTGTCAGCCTATACTGTTGATGTATTTGTATTTACTGCACATATTACTTGTATTTTATGCTTGCTAGGAAACTGTGGATTTTATAATTTAAGTGTTGTATTTATAAATAAATTGAATCACTGATTATTTGAGTTTAATCTGAGAAGTCATCTGATTTACAGATCGGCCGAGGTAATAGAGTGTGGAGGGTATGTTATCGAGAAAATGTATTCTTTGCGACCAGTGTTCCAAGGGCCACATTACCTTCTTTTGTGTCGCAGTGTGTGTAAATTCACTTTCCAATAGACAGGCAAATTACAGACCTGGTTGTAATCCAATGTTTATAAAGAAATAGCTCGAATGGAAAACAAAAGACTAGAAAAGAAACCCAAACCCCAACAAAAAAACAGGATGATGATTCCACATGTATGTGTTGCAATCAAAACAAGAGAACTCTCTCTCTCTCTCTCTCTCTCTCTCTCTCACACACACACACACACACACACACACACACAGACACAACCTGCTTTAAAGATTATTTTGAAGCATTTGCTTGTTGGCAAAAATCAACAACAAACAATTAGGAACTATTTATAAACATTTTTGTACAAAAATAAACATCTATAAAGTCACAACTAGTCTTACAGGTCCTTCTTTCAGTTAATAGCGTTAGAATCGGTCTTTGAGACCGGTGTTAAAGATTAAAGTTAACTCACTGAACACATGACCCACACTACCGCCACCACCACCACCACCTCTGGCAAACATTCCATGTTGCAATAAATCCCCTTCGGTGACCCTGCCCGGGTTACCCTGTACGTTTAAGGCCCCACGGGTGCCTCGACTTTCCAGGCTAGTACTGATATCAATAACTGCTTCCCAATGCAGAGCTGTTATCGATCGCTATTCTGCACGCAGTACATAATATTTTGATAATATTCTCTGGCTCTACGTTTGGTGCTATTGCATGGAACTGATTCATTTCAAGAAATAAAATCTGATTATGCGTGACTAAATTCTGAATGAAGAATCGAAAATTTCTCCGATTGGGTTACAACAACCAAATTTAGCTAAACAAACAGTGTGTGTGTGTGTGTGTGTGAGAGAGAGACAGAGATTTGGATTTTTAACGTAGGTTTTAAAAATTTTCAGTTATATCGCTACAATGTCTGCATTGTGGCAGTTTATAGTGATGTCTAGCACTGGGGCATCACGCTGCTGTTATTACCATTTTTTATGTCTTTGGTATGACTCGGCCGTGGTTCGAAAACATGTCCTCCCGCATCATAGGCACCAAAAGAACAGAGTTATTGTTAGCAGACTTGCCAATGTGATAATATTGAATATAGAATTGTCCTTTTAGATTGCGATTATGAGAGAACGTGTGTGAACACATATACTATCTTCATAATTCATTCAGAGAGTCGCTGCAATAGAAAGAGCCAG
>JAECUM010036781.1:0-29562 GCA_016617855.1 Megalonaias nervosa | reverse complement strand
AGATACATGACCCTATACTCTCTTCTGCCTTTTCGATCAAATCCAAACGTACACGGTTGTAATTGCGCAGCCATTGTCTAGAACGGTTCTTATTTGGATTCCAGACGATAAACGAATTATACGTGAAACATCGAACGGTTCCAGTTACAATATCGCACCAGTCATTGTCAGAATTACCACCACGACTCAGGTTAATAAGAATTGTGACGCTGTCAAATGTAGTTATGTAACTTCAGCTTTGACACGCGAGTGTCACATTGTTGTATATGGTTTGGAATTACACCTCTTGTGCCCCGTGATATCTGATATCGATCACTCATTAACAAGTTTAGGGTCCAGGCAACAATCCCCAGGCTACAAACATTTGTTTCACTCTTGCAGGTCAGAACAGACACGTATTAGGCCTGCGAGAAAGACATTGAAATATAATGGCAATTTGGTGCAACAGTTTGAAGCTGCCAACACCATCACCATGGAATAACTATCAATTTATCAACTGCAGGAGCACTTCCGTTTTCAAACTGACTCTTGTCAGGGTCTTTGGAATAGCATCAGGAATAGCTATGAAAAGTCGATAGGAGGTAAAAGATTTCGATTATTCAGGAGTGGGAATCAACGACTTCCTAGCGTAAGTGACATTCGATAGTGGACTAACTGTTGGACAATTTTGATTTACTCGCTTGTGCAAAGTCAATCAAACACTTTCGATGTGTTTTTATACGGGATAAACATGCATCGATATGTATCCGCACAAGAGAAACTGGAATTGTTAAGCTGGATTCTCCAATAGAACTTAGAATTCATTGTTTCGCATAGGTGCTGACATACATTCATCGTTTATATTTTTCTCGCATTGACTGTCACCATCAATTTACATTTTTCATTATTTAACTCGAGGAGATGTATGACAACCCCTCCTTGTCATATTTAGCATTGCCGTTTGCAAACATTAATGTACTGCCACTTATGCGGAGATCTTGTTGTTGAATTTATGCGTGTACTTAAGGCAGAACGAATCTCAATTATTGATTCCACGACGATGCTGAGGTATGTGGATCTAGCCAGATATGACGCCAAAGCGTATTTGGCTAAGTTTACCAGCCGGGTTGGTGCTTACTTTTACCAGAGTAGTGAATGGGGATAGCCTAGGGTCATATCATTTTTATATAGGAAACAAGGGGTTGTACCATGAGGTCAAAAAAGATTACGAAAATGGATTTGGACTGTCTAGGGTCAAAATGGATTGGGACAGTCTAGGGTCAAAATGAATTGGGACTGTATAGGAAAAAAATAAAAACACGTGGGACCTATAGACGGTCAAAGGCTGTATAGGGACAACACAATAGAGACAGAGACATACATAGACACATACAAACATACAAACATCTATATAATAGAAAGACTACCTGTGACTTCACATACCCTAGATAGGTACCCTAGCGTTTGTTCGCAGTGAATCTATGCGACAGAGTTGGAACATGACGGAACCACGAAGATTTTGAATTGGGGCGCACCGCCCGTGGAGAGGAGGAGTGATGGCAAACAGCGGTTACGAAAGCAACCATAGCCCTGCTTCGAGAAGAGAATGTTTTTAATTGGGATTTAGTGGATTTTCTCTATTTTTCACAAGAACTTCTTCCGGTACAAGTACTTTTGCCACCTTCTCCTTCCTACCTCAAGTCAAGGATTTTAGGCAGAGGTAGAACGAATAATTGGAGAATTCTGCAGCAGCAGAAAGAAGCAGAACAAGACTTTCTCATTCAACAGCAGCAGGGAGAATAAGAGGCAAGAATAAAATTAGACGAAGAAGAAGAAGCAGAAAAGAAACAGGGTCTAAGAGAGAATGAGGACAGTGAAAGTCAAACGGTGACTGTACTCTTGGACATTTTGGTAGATTTAAGGAGTCTGAAATAAATGTATCAGACGTCTTTAACTCGACTCAAAAGAATAAGACCTTCCCGATCCAAACAGGCCAACCCAGTCAACACTCCCACCACTTCTGAGATACCAGCAGCAGTGATCTCTACCATATCATCGACAGTAGCAGACAAAGAAGTAGGCATTGGCCGTGGCAAATGTATAAGGCAGTTAAAACTCATTACCTCCCGTTCCTGAGTTTATTTTTAATAAAAAAACCATACGGTCCATTTCAGGTCCACTTACGTCTCTCAAAAAGAGTAACTACTCAACGTTTGCAAAGTAAAGTAAAACTGAAATCCCTTTCATCCACATCATGTACGTGTGTGAGTGCGCGAGTTTAGGTCCTTATTATTATTAAAATCAAAACCAAGAGACACTTACATGTCTCTTTCTGGTCTTCTTTCGTAGAAATGACAATGAAATTTCACAACACATCACTAAAAATGTTCTTTGGCCTCTTCTTCTTTTCTTTTCACTGTCTCCGTTTGAATTTCTTCAGTCACATTTTTTTCATCTTCTTGACTTTCTTCTCCTTCTCTTGTTTTCTTCTCTTTCTGGATGGGAATAGTTTCTTCCTCCTTTTCGCAAGGTACCTCTTCTTCATGTTAAAAACCCTTTCCTCCTGCTCCTCTTGTATTTTGAATCGGTTCTTCTTTTTCTTAGGCAGTTTGTAGACCAATACCCTTTCTCTTGACAATAACAACATGTACATTGACCTTTGTCTCTTGACTTTGTGGACATTCTGAAGACCAATGTCCTTTCTTCTGATAGATACAGCAATTGTCTCTATTTTTATCTCAAAAGGAGGGGGAGTGGTTCGTCGGCTTCTCTGAAGAAAACCTTCGCATGAACCCTCCCAAAGCTCTGATCAGAAGCTCCATCTGTGTTGGTTCTTCTATCTTCATGAATGATTGAGATTGAAATGAATACTCTGAGGGAAGATACTGACCTTATATATATATATATATATATATATATATATATATATATATATAGGCAAGAGAGTATATATATATATATATATATATATATATATATATAGGAAGACATTCACCCTACATTGATATATAGGGAATCAAACTTTCCAAAATGAACTAAAAAAACAATACATCCATTTTTCCACCATCGAGAATCCCGAAGCCAACGTTTTCAACGTACCTTGAACAAGTGCATGTGGAAATATTTTACGTATCAACACAATCTCACGTACATCGACGTCTTCCCGCGTTTGGTCAAAGCGTGTAACTAATCTTGCCATCCGAGCATCGAATGAGTCCCCGAAGACGTGATTCCAGATAACTAAGTGACCGTCTTTGAGCTTATGTTTGGTACGTCCCCATCTACTGCTGTCCACAAGAAAGGTGGAATGTTGACCAAGGGAGAGTGGGTGCGCATTGGCAAAACCAAACGCAGTTTCGACAAAGTTTACAAAGTTTACTTACCCAACTAGACCAATGAATTAATTCGTGTCACTGGAAGAGTGCGTGCCCGTCATCCGGCCGTCTATGAATTGGAAGACATGAAGACATGAATGGTGAAGTGATAAAAGAACTTTCTACTTACCTGAATTACAACGAGTGACCAAAAAGAAGAGGAGATGTATAACATCGAAAGCGTTCTCAATCGAAGAACCCGAAAAGTTGGTAAAAGTGGTGTCAAAGAAGTGAAAGTGCTTTGGAAAGGATATCCTCCGAGTTGATTCTTGGATCGAGCTTCGCAAGTCATCGACCATAAAAAGAAGCGACCATAATGCTGTTCAGCACAGCCTCAGCAACAGCGACCTCTCCTTCTCCGGGTTCATCTTTGCAAGATCTACAAACGAAACCCTTGTGGGTGTGGTGTCGAGAGCGAGTGCCTAAACGAAAATCGTCTTTTGTGCCACATCTTTGTGGTGTATTGTGTCATCAGTGCTGCCATCGCCAATTTGAGTTTGCAACAAGGAGACAAAGAATTCTGGACCATATTACTGAGCAGTTGCATGGGATACCTTCTACCCAATCCTTCCCTGAAATACTTAACCAGTCACAACGGGAGCCTTGCGGGCAACGCCAGTCACCCTCGCAACAGTCACAACGGCCCTCTTTTGGACACTCCTTTGACTTAGAGTGACTCCTCGGAAAGCAGAACTCTGCAATTATGAATAACCAATTTTACATAACTTTACCGGTGTCAGTTCCATGGATGTATTTCGCCATAATACTTTGTGCTGTTTCATGGCCAAGATTACCTCCGGCCATCCAATTGGAGCACGAAGCGCATTGGGAAAGTGGCTTTGGTCAAAATCATTCATCCCACATAAATCAAAAAATCAGTGAAGATCAAAACGCTTTCGACGTCGAAATCATGAATGAACAATTGCAACAACACTTGAATTATAAAAGTGCAGGAAGCATTTAGAGCCATGGGGCATCCTGTCTGGATTCTGGATCCCAGAGGATGAAAAGAAGAAAAAGAAAGGAATAATTGAGAAAGTGAAGTGATGCTGGAAGAACTGGAGGAAATAGAAGAAGGACACAACGGCCATTTTCAGGGCCACTCCATTGCTTAGAAAAGATTTCTATTGTTCTAAAAATTGTTGTCTTTCTATTGTACAGATGTTTGTATATTTGTTTGTGTCTGTCTATGTCTGTCTCTGTCTCTATTGTGTTTGTCTCTATACAACCCTTGATTCTCTATAGGTCCTGTATATTTTCATTTGACCATATACTGTCACAATCCATTTTGACCTTAGACTGTCCCAATCGATGGTGACAATCAATTTTGATCCAAGGGTACAACCACCCTTTTTTCCTATATAAATATGATATGACCCAAGTGTATCCCCATTCACTACTTACCAGGACGATATGTGAAAGCGAGGAAATTACAGACGTCATATGGTTGATCGCTGTTATGAAAGACTACACAGACACAATTACGGTATCGACAATTTCCTATTCTGGTGAGTGGGGATTATAAATGGAAACCGAATTTAGCTATTTCATGAGCCAATCAAAAATGGTCATAGTGAAACGAATCAATATGTGGCTATAAAATTCAATGATATCATGGTCATGTCTGGCATCGCTAATTTGATTAATAAATATATAAAATTTAGTCCCGCTAAAACGAAACTCAACAGCTTGATTTTCATCCTTGTGGTGATTTTAGATGTGCTGCTAATATATCCGGATATTATTTCTTTATTGTAAGCGTAGTCAACTACACTAAGGGCTCCTACTATTAAATTATTAGAAACAAGATAAAAGAAGACACTGCAAGATCCTAAAGCTGAAGTGAAAATATTAGAACTAACGAAATGCCACATTTAGGTACATTTCTACGGACGACTCATTGTAAACTTCTCTGGTTACATACCTTTTAAGTCTCACAAGATACATATGATTAACCGCCTACGATGGTTGTGTTTACCACAAAACTTTACCATGACATATAAGCGATGGATTCTGACCGCGTTGATGAGGTTGAGGAATTTGCCGACTAAGTGTTGTACCAGCTGACCATTGATGCTAACAGTAATAATAATTCCGTTGCTGCATATAGAATCTGCTCTACCAGATTATGTCAGATATCGAATGCTCTTACATATTGGCCACCTGCAAACACTCTGGGTTTGGCAGAAGCAGATCTATAGCTCATAAGTTATTGTTCAGTCAGTGATATTTTTGTTAAATGATATGGACAAAATAATATGAAAACGTCTTTAGAGCCATGAAGTAAGATAATGATATTTGCAACGATTTAGACGTATCTGAGGGCTGTATGATAAATCACAATATAATATTGCAAAGCTATATGTAAAAATGGAACATGGAGGACAGACGACATTTCAAATAATATCCGGGAATAAATGGAGGTTGTAATTGCCAATGAACAAGCCGGTATGTATGTATGCAATACGTTATCTATCAGACCACGCGAGCGTTAATTTACAATCAGTACGCAATCATTGTTGGGCTTGACAAACTAAACAATAGCGCCCCACGCGCGACTGCATTAGTCGACAAAACTGTGTGCAAAAGTCACCATAAGGGCCTCAGTGTACAACCACTGCCACAGTATCTGAACAATGCCATAGTGCATATTCACTGCCACAGTGTACAACCGCTGTCAATATTTACACGGTCAAATGAATCTTTAGCGGTATCGTTGTGCTCACAGTGCAACATTCGACTAAAACGTAAGCAAAAGTCTCCGTCGCTGGCATGTGCTCGTATTCAAATTCTACATAGATGACATCAACAAAAATTGCGACCCAGACTCTGTTCAAGAACATGACCTGGACAGTAATCACCAGCGCATGGGCTATCACATAACAGTAATCATCAACGCATTGGCTATCACATGAGTCACACCTGCTCAGAAAGATTCCCTTGCATTGTGTGTGTGTGTCTGTGTGTCTGTGTGTCTGTGTGTGTGTGTTTGTATTTGTGGTGTCTTACGGAAACTGCATCACTGTTGATCTCGCAACATTTTCATTAATCAATTAATGAGCAATCGTATCGAGTGCATTTCAAACATGTATCTTACAGTATGGTTGGATGACTGAAATATCATGTAAATTATTTTCATTTGATAAAGCTTTCTGTTTCAAAGTAAATATGATAACTATTGATATTTGAGCCACAACATTCTCGTGCCTACTAATGTCTAATGATATCATGAGCTATGTATAACCTAAACAAAAATAGGTGTTATATGCAATGCTTCTACTGAAATAGCGCAATATCAGCCGACAGAATTACAAATTTCCATGGACATCTTGGGAATTAGCAAGTCGTTGCCTGTCTGGCAGTGGGAGTCAAGAAGTAGAAAATGAAAATAAGAGCAATACAGCAAAAGATGATCGATAAATCAGTTATAGTCATTTTGTTGTACAATCAGACAATAAATTACTTGAATATCGTTTAAACATTGAACTTTGTCTTAGGTCAACAAGATCTGTAGGTATGAAAAAAATATCTTCGGAATGACAGAACGCACTGAACTAGAGATTTACAAGGAAAACCTGCTTAATGAACGCTTTGGATATAGTAGGTGTCCCGCAGAGCTTGAAAGAGAGACATAAACAAGGAACGAAAGTACATTATCATTGCACGTACCTCTCTCACACATTGCTCCGTCCGCCATATACCCTACACAGCTCTCTGTAGATAGGTTCTTACTGTGACGAGTTGACCGTGCGTAGACACATTCCTTATAACCAGGTGTAATGTTCTGTGTAATTTCCGTGTCAACTATTACAAATTAATCACATGCATCATCCTTCTGGCAAGATTTAACCCATTTAAATGAATTAGTTTTATGCCAACAATATAAATAACATACTATGAATTACATTTGCACACAATATAGACAACACCCGGAAAACTCGTGAAATAATACGTTTAAATAGTTTAATGGTATAACAAATAGAGATAACCAGTCAGGTTTTCCGCTGATGTTTTTGAAGCCATAACACTTGCACTATATGTAAGTTTCAACTGATGACATTAACTCCCTACCCCAGGACGTCGACTATGATTACTCTGTTAAAGATTTCGTGATTTTCAGGCCCAAATGCGCCTTCATACAGTTATAACACTAGTGTCATAAACATTTTCGGATTTTTATACTAACATAAATACCAAACTTGAAGTTGACTATTAGAGTTGATGGTTTGAAAGTCTTGAAATACTATTACTGAAGACAGGCGTTACTATCACGTAGGTATGAATCAGTCTTATACGTTTAAGTGATATTGATACAAATCAATCTTGCGATACGTGAAAGCACTTTTTAAAAAGAAAAACAATGCACCATTTCTTAAGCTGCAACATTAGCTCAGAAATCCAGAACTCTTATGAATGCAACCCTCCGAACATTTAATTGCACAGATTTGGATGAACTACAAATTAAAATATTTACTTGATGAAGTGTGATTTCGAATGCCTGTACCAACATAGACCAATTTTAATGTATCTCACATGTCTAATGATAGCATTTTAACTCTAAGTGTCATTATATTTGGGCAATAAACCAACACAACTTCAATTGCAAACAAAGCTTAATTTTCTAGGATATGTTACAGTTTTAAAATATACTTGTTTCAAAAGACAGGAACAAATAAACTACATCTTTTCAGCAAACATACTTAGCGTTCTCTTAACAGCAGCTATATACAATATAACATTACCTTTTTCATACACAGACATTGATACATTTCCACCACATGGATGAAATGGGTGATTGTTGCACGTGGAGCTACATTCCACTGACCAGGCTAGATTGCTAGAGTCTTTGAAACAATAGCAATCTCTGTCCTAAAAACAAAATAAAAAACATTTTCATCGCCAGCATCAATTCAGGCATTACTATATTCATATAATCATTAGCAAATTACTTATTTGTATGATATATTAATGAATGATTTCATCCAATCAGGGAAATTGTGAATATTCTTTAGCTCAATGGGAAATTGACAATTAGGAATTGAAGCAGGACGTTTCTTCCAAGGAGTCCTGATTTGACATAATCTATGACCTGTATGCAGTATGTTAATGACTCACATTTAAAGAAGTAAGTGTTGATATCAAAGTATGAACTATCTCAAGGTCTCTTTGTTTCTTGGAGGTAGGAAATTAACTAACGGGTAGGGAAATTTGTAGAAAGAGAATAAGATTCGCATTACTACCTTCAATCCAGTATATAGATACTCTTTGCAAAACTTTAAGCAACTGCCGATGTCTGTACCAAACGTTTGCTTTGCTACAACTGGGATGTTTGTTGTTTTCATGCACACTGCAAGAAAAATTGTGACATTCTAAATTATGGTGAAATGTACGTTACCAAATTAGACTCCATGCTTGCTAAATTAAAGCAAACATGCACGTTTGGATGCAAAAACTAGTAAAGAATCAAATAAATTTTTACAAATATACCCTCAATCATTATTATCTTTTGTTTAAATATATTACGCTTTGAAGCTGACCGCTTTATGATGTTTCTATACTGCTCCAGTTCTAACACTGTTAACTATATCAATCTGCGCAATACAATCTTAACCAAAATAAAATCGTTTAATTTTCTCATTTTAACATTGATCAGTTTTACGCAATATACACTTTGAAGCATTATATGTTGTCTTAATATTATAGCAACATTTCTGATCATGTATTTATCAATATGATAACATAGCCTCTGAAAGCATTTTCACCAAATGCATATAAAATTTATGCAAGTCGATGGCTCTTCCTTAAAATATATAACAATACGAACATCGACATTTTCTGAGTAGCTATAAGGAAATATTACACTTTTGAAGTGGAAACGTTTTTATATTCTCACTCAGGGTTAGAATATTCCTGACAAATACAATCTTTCCGCTTCATGAGTGAAATATATTCCTTATATCTGCTAAACAAGTCTTATATATATATATATATATATATATATATATATATATATATATATATATATATATATATATATATATATATATACGTATTATTAATAGATAGAGAAACAGTTGATTAAACTTATCAAAATTCTAATTTACATTTTGCTAAAACGCATTTATCCAATAATGATTGAACTGGCTGTAATGACAATGCTGGCAGTGTCAGGCTTTTGAAAATGAGAATACTATCCTGATACTTATCATTGCAATACAGTTCAGTTTATGGTATGGATTTCACTTAGGAATTGATCAGATCAACAATTCACACGTATTGGCGTACAGAGCAATGTTTTATAAATACCTTTGCTACAGAACTCTAAGTAAGAAATGTCTTGCTACACAGATGCAACCACATGAATGTTTGCTGATAATGGTTCACTTCTTTACATCACTTGTTCACTTATGACAAAATGCTGCTAGAACAACCTATACAAAATAACATGTAATCAAAAATAAATAAATAATATGTAGACTCACCAGGTACCTTAACGAAATGACTTAATTCCACTGTTGCAGAAACCCACGTTTGATTTGTATCGGCAAGGAATTTCCTCAGGATAGTCTCAGACTCATATTCCTTTGCATCGAAAAGTACTTTCCCAATACTTTCACAATGCTTGCGTGATTCATCCCATGTTAATGTGACATTTGTCTCAAATATTTCTCCACTGGCTGAAACTGGATACAGATGCATATAGCAATATTATTTCTTCTGCCTTGCTTTTGTTAAAGCCAGTTCCTAAAATTATGATCTCAGACGTTTAGTAAATTTACGAAATGTTAATATTAACACCGACTTGCAAACAAAGACGTTCGGAAAATTTAAAGATGAACTATATATTTAAAAACGCTTCTCACTGGTCTTACTTTAAGCCCAGGGCATTGTTTAGAAACAAATAAAAGATAAGGTCAAAGTTGGAGACGGTAGTATAGAGGATTTGTAGGAAACGAAACTACCTTGCTTGTACAAAAAGGAAATAAAAATAAAGATTACAAAGTGTTTGTCTACCTCCTTTTCTCTACATGCCTATAAGCCAACCACTTTTTGAAAGTTCAATCCGAAATTGCACGCGTACCTATCATTATTTATACAGTAGATTTGATTAAACTTATTTACTAAAATATGTGCTTGTCAGGTGCTTATCTGACTGACTGAAAAACAGACTGGCTGCCTGCTTACCTGCCTGCTTACCTGGCTGCTTACCTGGCTGCTTACCTGGCTGCTTAAAAAATGAAATACCTACTTAAATAATTGTTTCTTAAATAATGTGCTTATTTGTGACGATTTTCATGGACACAAGAATTACTTCCTCATGAAATGATAAATTTTCACATGCAAAATTGTAAATTTGTTCATATGTAGAAACACTCATCAAAACTAAAGAGAATGTATGAAAGTTGATTAAATAAACTGTTATCCTATGAAAATGTAAGAAAGACATTTTTCACAAATAATGTTACAGTTAAGATCAATATCGATGTCGATAATTATAGCAAAATACGTACGGAGAAGAAATTGGTCAATGATCACTATTGGAAAGAATTCTAAAACTATTGTCCCAAATGCATTTAACTTAAACCTCAATTACGGCCTTTTTACAATTGCTTATGTTACATTATCCACATACTTATCAAAAATATTCAAGAAAAATAAACTCCCCTTAAATAAAATTCTACAATAAGGTTTTCTAAATTAAAACAATGTCGCAAACCACCATTTGATAGTCGATGCTATATTCCGAATGATAGGACCATAAAGCAAATGTTCAATGTGAATTAGTGTTTGTAGTGTTACAAGTCTATGCTCTTTAACTAAGTAACAGAAATTAGTGTAGACAGCAAGCTTTGTAAAATTTAACAAATAATTTATTTCCCTTAAATACAAAGTGAAAAATGAGAATAAAGACCTTACGGTATTGAGAATTAAATCTAAAAAATAATCCAAGAATTAAAGACACAAGTCCCAGCAATAAAAAGTCTTGAATAAAACTCAAATCAAGTCCCTAAGAGATCCAAAATTGAAGGCGGTGACGTGTTTGTTATAGCTTACGAAGTACTGATGTGTCAACAGTCTCTTGTTGAATCACATAAATATAATTCCAGGTCTGAATTCAGTATAAATTCTAGTGAATGTCTTTATCCAAGAATTTTATCAGAGCACGTTTGCATTTTCAGAGCAAATAATCACTGGAGTTCAATAATTTGAAATAAATAAAATTCAGCCCAAACTGGTCACAACATAATACAACTTAAAGTGCTAGATTTTTAGCACGACTGGTAAAATCCTCACGATCACAAGGTAATATAGTTCTTTGCTTGACCTGAGGTCACAATTAGCATTTGCTACCAACAGCCATTACCTAATAAAAAATAACCTTCGAGAATGATCTAATTAGCCTTGTTAATTTACAACACAATGGCCTTCAAAATTCGCTTAGGTATCTCCAAAACCATGACCCTGATCAACATATTTACGCCTTCTTGTTTACCTGAATAATAATCCTGATAATAAGTTCATACTCATAGAGAATAATGCAGCAATTATTAGTTATATATTGTTACGTATATGTAATTACATTGCTTGTGTGTTAGTCATAAAAAAAAATATTTTCACAGGATTCGAAGTATTCTTTCAGTAAATTCTGTTTATCTAAAACTTAAAACCTATTACAGAAGCATTGTTTTTATCTCCTCTGGTACACAGTTTTGTAAACATCAAGTGATAACGATTGGCTATTTCCAAGGTCATTTCGGCCCACGTATTAGCTGAGTTGTAAAAAGCCTTTCTATTTTATATATTTTCAGAGTGAGAATTTGGCACTTAGATAGGGCTATTCTTGCATACGTAACAAATGGTATTTTATTTTATTGTGATGTTCAAATTAGTAAATCACGTAGCCCATGTGACCTAAAATGGAGGCTTAAAACAGCCAATTGGTATTAAATTTATTCAGTTGTATTTCAAACCTTCAGGGCTCAAGAGGTTTCAATTGCTGAAGCTAGATTCTTTTTGAAGTTCATTTGTTTTGGAATTTAATAATTTATTCTCTAGAAAATCAAACAAGTGTATCTTTTTATATAAAGTTCTGGGACAAAGAAATTCAGTGGAAATTTATTCTGGAGTTATACGGAAATATAAACTGTGATTCAATCGAGGATCTTTTACCACCAGTACAACGGTCTCATCTGACGTCATCGCCTCCATATTGGAATTTCATCGAGATTCGAACCTGGATTTTATTAGAACTGTTTAGTGATAGGACTTGTATTTTTCAATCTTGGGATTAAATTTTGGATTATATTCACAAACCGTAAGTCCTATTTCCAATTTTTTACATTGTTTTCAAAGGAAATAAATCATTTTGTTAAAATATTAAAAGCTTGTTGGCTTCACTCTTTTCTCTTGTTATTTTTGTACGAGCCTAAACGTCACAAGAGAAAATTGGGTCCTGGTCCTTGGGATATTTGAATTTTGGCTAAAATATTTCAGAAAATTGTTTTCTCGAAATTTAAATTCCCTAGTCTTTAAATCATAAGAACTATTTTACATTTTGTTTGAAATCTTTAGTGAAAACAACAGGCTTTCATTCACATTGGCATCAAAAGTGGAAACATTTCTTTCTAGTCCAACTATGGAGCAGTTGGATAGTCTGAAAAAAAGATGAGTTGCTTGAACTTGCCAGAAAGTACGATCTTTCTGAAGCAAAATCTTCCTCAACGAAACAAGAAATTGAAAACATTTTGATTCAATATTTGGTAGAGAAGAATGTTTTTGATAAAAGTGTTTTGGCTTCGGTCAGTAGATCGGTATCAGACTCTGACATAAAAGTAATGGAATTAAAAATGAAATACAAGATGGAATTGGAGTTAAAGAAGGTCGAGCTTCAGAAACAGAAAGAACAAATGCAGTTGCAGTTAGAAGACAAGCAATTGCAATTTCAATTTGATTAAGAGGAGGGAGTGAGAGAGACAGGAGAGGAAGAAATATAAACAATTACAATTTGAATAAAAGGAGAAAGAGAGAGAGGAAATAGAGAAAAATAAACAAATGCAAATGGAGTTACAGAAAGAACAAACGCAATTACGCAAAAAAATCAAATGCGCGTACAGATGCAAAAAGAGAAGGATGAAAGGGAATTTCAAATTAAAATGAAAGAATTTGAGCTGGCAAGTGAAAAGCACATTTCCACTCCACATGCAAATTCAAGTTTTGACATTACAAAAAATATTAGGTTAGTTCCCCCTTTTAGCGAAAAGGAAGTAGACAAATATTTTATTTATTTTGAAAACGTTGCTGAAAACTTGAAATGGCCAAGGGAGCATTGGACTCAATTATTGTAATGTGTACTTTTTGGCAACGCCCGGAATATTAATGAATCCCTGACAGTACAAGAGAGTTCTGACTGATTCGGTTAAGGAGTGCATTTTAAGGGGTTATGCGTTATTCCCTGAGGCTTATTGGCAAAAATTAAGAAACTATAAAAAAGAACCTGGACAAACGTTTATTGAATTTGCTAGAGAAAAAAAGCAGTTATTTAAGAGATGGTGCTTAGCCAGAAAAGTTGAACACGATTATGAAAGTCTTGAACAACTTGTGTTACTTGAAGAGTTCTAAAACTGTGTTCCTAATGACATTAAGAATCATCTTGAAGAGCATAAGAGTGAAAGCTTCGAAAATGTTGCTCTTTCTGCTGATGAGTATTCCTTAACTCATAAAGTTCCTGTTGTAGGCAAATGATTCATTCAGCAGTATCCTAGTAGAAAGGTACGTCAGCCCAATACGACATCTCCTGAAACTCAATCTGGCACAACTTCTAAAAATCAAGCTTCTGATAAACTTCATTCGAAATCTTTGTCTATTCCTACGTGTACCTATTGCACGAAAAAGGACACGTCATTTCTGATTGCTTTAAAGTGAAATATAGGCATCAGAATCAAGATAGAGCTATCCCAAATGCTCTTATTTCTAAGAGGTCAAGGTCATGGTCATGTATTGAAAGCAATACATGTTTTGTGTCCAATAAACCCCAGTCTGACTTTGTGATGGAGAATTATGAACCATTCATGTCGAAGGGTTCTATATCACTCTTGGGTGATTTGGCCAATCCTGTCACTATTAAAATTTTAAGGGATACAGGAGCTTCTCAGAGTCTTTTATTATCAGGTACTTTGCCTTTTTCTGAGAAGTCCTGTTCTAATGAGAGTGTTCTCATTCAGGGAATAGAGTGCGGCTTTGTTAATGTGCCTCTACATTCTGTTAATGTGTCATCAGACTTAGTTTTAGGACCTGTGACAGTCGGGATATTGTCTACTTTACTCGTTGAGCAAATTCATTTGTTGCTAGGCAACGACCTAGCTGGAGACAAGGTTGTTGTTAATCCACTTGTAACTGACAAGCCTTTTTGGATCAGAAAGTTGATCCTATTGAAAAAGAATTCCTTGATTTATACCCAGCTTACGCAGTTACCAGAGCAATGTCAGAAAAGCTCTTGAGAATGATTTTGATAAGGAAAATATTCCTTAAGGTGACACATATATTGGTGAGGCTTTTGATGAGGTCACATTCACTCCTAATTTGGATCAATCAAAAGGTATTGATCACAGTGATCCTCTTTTAAATACTCATTCTCTTTTATCTAATCAGGGTGACAAACGACAATCCCTTGCCGTCGAACAGGAAAAATATCCTGATATCTCCTGTTTGTTTCAGAGGGCCATTAGTGAAACTGAAGACACTGAAGTGCATGTCTGTTATTTCATTAAAAAAGGAATTCTTATGAGAAAATGGAGACCTCCCAAGGTACCTGCTAGTGACGAATTATCACTGAGCTATCAGATTGTAGTTCCAAAATAGTACAGACAGGAAATACTTAGTTTGGCCCATGAAACTCCTCTGGCTGGTCATTTAGGGACAAAAAAAAGTTTTCACAATATCTTTACTCACTTTTATGGGCCAAAAATCAAACGTGATGTTTGTAAATTTTGTAGATCTTGTCATACTTGTCAAATGGTAGGAAAACCCAATCAGAAGATACCTAACGCTTGACTGCAACCTATTCCTGCATTTGACGAGCCATTTAGCAGAACTATGGTAGACTGTGTTGCTCCCTTACCTAGGACCAAGTCCGGTAACCAATATTTGTTGAGCATTATCTGTGCGTCAACAAGATTCCAAGAGAGAATTCATTTCAGGAATATAATAGTAAAAGCTTTGATAAAGTTTTTTTATTCAATTTGGCCTTCCCAGATGGTGTCCCGTCACGTCAAAGGTCAAATTTCATGTCTGGAATTTTCCAGCTTGTTATGCTTGTATTTGGCACTCAGCAATTCAAGTCAAAAGTGAAACTATGGTTTCACAGAACTTTACTTGAGAGAATTTTTGAGCCTTCGAATAGAATTCATTCTCTCTTGCTCATTCTTCAAAATTTTCTTCAAATTAGATTTTACGGTCCTTACAAAGCAAAGAAGAATAGGAATGAGTTAATTATAATAATAGTACTCTGATCTAAATAAACTAACGGAGTACTAGTATATTGAAAGAGATAGCCAAGAAAATCATACAATTAATTTAGTTGTACCTGTCCCACCAACTGAGGATATAAGTGAAGAAATTCAATCAGACACTGTTGATCTTGAAACATCAAATCTTCGGAATTCGGAAATTAAAAAAAATATAGACCAGAAAATTTTACATTTGCAACAACAAGAAAGGAATGAACTTAAACAGTTATTATTCGAATATGAGCACTTGTTTTCAGACATTCCTACAAGGACAAACAAAATGTTTCATGACGTTGAAATTGTAGATTCAAAACCTGTGAAACAAAACCCATACAGGATGAACCCTCTCAAACAGGAATACTTGAAAAAGGAAATTATTCTTTGCTGGAGAACGATTTCATAGAGCCCATTTAACGTGACTGGAGTTCACCATGAATAGTTGTTCCGAAACCGGACAAAACTTTCCGCAAGTGCACTGATTATAGGAAGGTGGACAGTGTGACAAAAACAGATTCATTTCCATTACCAAGAATCGATGATTGTATTCATAAAATTGGAAATGCCAAGTATTTCACCAAATTTGACCTTCTGAAAAGATTTTGGCAAATTCCGCTAACGGAAAGAGCAAAGGATATTTCTGCATTTGTAACTCCAGATGGACTCTATCAATATAAAGTAATGCCGTTCGGGATGAAGGGTTCCCCAAGTACCTTTCAACGCTTGATGAATATGATTACCTCTGGTCTAGATACTTGTGTTGCTTACATCGGTGATGTAATCATCTACAACGACACCTGGAAAAGAACATCTAGCCACGATTCGAAAATTCTTTGAAAGACTCACTGATGCAAATTTGACAATCATTTTATCTAAATGTGAGTTCTGCCGTGCTTGTGTAACTTTCTAGGACATATTGTGTGACATGGTCAAGTTAAACTTATAGATACTAAGGTCAAGGCTAACTATGATTTCCCTGTGCCTGTCAATAGAAAGCAACTGATGCGATTTGGGGGTATGGCCGGATACTATCGAAAGTTTTGTTCCAATGTTTCTAATATTGCTGAACCCTTGACAAACTCGTTAAGTAAGAAAAACAAGTTTCTTTGGACTGAAAAATGTCAGGAAGCTTTTGATAGATTAAAAGCCATACTCAAAAGTGTGCCGGTTCTCACAGCTCCAAATTTTAATCAATTTTTTAAATCATCTGTGGATGGAGGGATGTTGGGGTTACAGCAGTTTTGATTCAAGAAGATAGAAATGGTGTTGATCACCCACTGTGCTATTTCTCTAAGAAATTAAACAAGCACCAAAGAAATTACTCAACAATCGAAAAGGAGTGTTTGGCTTTAATATTGGCATTACAGCATTTTGAAGTTTACATAAGCTCAGCTCCTTCTCCGGTTGTTGTGTTTAGTGATCACAACCCTATTACTTTCTTCGACAAGATGAGAAATAAAAATGAAAGATTATTAAGGTGGAGTTTGTTTTTGGAAGACTATAATCTTGACATCAGGCGCATCAAAGGAAAAGAATTTGATTGCAGATGCACTTTCCCGTGTTAAGAAATATTATTCCATGTACACTTTGTATAATTCATAAGAGTTTTCTTATGCAATTTTGTTTTACCTCGTGAGTAATTTGCATATCTTATAAAGAAAGCTTTATTATATAAATCTTTCTTTTTCTTTTTGGGGGAAGTGTTATGTATATGTAATTTAATTAATTGTATGTAAGTTTTAAAATTATTTTCTATTTTATCTTTGTTTAATTACATTTTATTGTTATGATAATTTTCATTGGATTTTGAATATCTTTTTCGGAAAATTCACTTGACCTGATTAGAATATAACGGTTACTTCAGCACTATTTTTAGCTCATAGATTTAGTAAACATCGAGTGAAAACTATTGGCTATTACCAAGGTCAAGATCTGCTTGCGTGATAGCTATAATTTGTAAACAACTTCTTTGATTGAATCTTATAATAAGATTCGCTAAGTCTTTCAAGGCGTACGTGCAAATTGTCACTTTTTTAATGCGTTGTTCAAATTCGTAGTCACGTAATCCATCACGTGAGCAACCATGTGATCTAATATCGAGGCTTAAAACAGGCAATTGGTATTAAATTTATTCAGTCTTATCTTTACACCTTGAGGGTACAAGGTGTTTCTATTGTTCATGTCAGATTGCTTTGAAGTTCATCTATTTTTTGGAATTTAATAATTCATTCTCTAGAAAACTACACAAGTGCTTCATATTAATAAAGGTTCTGGTAGAAAGATATTCATTGGAAATTTTTTCTGGAATTCTAAACGGAAACATTATAAACTGTGATTCAATCGAGGATCCTTTGCCATCAATACAACGGCCTCATCTGACGTCATTGCCTCCATATTGGAATTTCATCGAGATTTGAACCTGGATTCAATTAGAACTGTTTAGTGATAGGACATTGATTATATAAAGCATTTATTTCGTCATAACTGAATGGTTCATTACCATTTGGTTTATATGCTTGTTATACATGGGATCTATTTGCTTCGCCTAAAGAGCTTTATTTGTTGCTGTAAAATGTGTGCCAGTTCCTATGATGATTCTACCTGTTTTTTGGCTTCATTTTTCGGTGGCGATCAACGGCGCTAAAAGTAGAAACACTTAGGTTTTGTTCAAATTCGGATAGTTTTATTTTGTCTTGGTTTCCTGATTCATTATTTTAATTTTGGAATTCTGTCAAAATCCCTACATCAAAGATCGTCTTCTCAGAGTATTTTGACTCTGCTTCAACTCTATAAATTTCAGTGTGTCATTAGGCTTAGGGTGTAAAAATCTCACTCCGCTGTCTCACGAATGGACACCGAATGATCATTTTTATTTACAAATTTTTCAGTCATTAACTCTGTCGAACTCTTCAATTAAATCACTGTTTAGTAGATTGAAGACTGCTTTATCATCTAGCTCCTTCTCTGGTGTCATGATTTTCTCTCTACTATAGATCTGTACCGAATGTTTCCCTATTTATTGCAAGAGAGACAGGCTGAGAGCGACAGTGATGATAGCGATGTCAGTTGACGACACAGGGTTAAGCTGAATACCAACACCTCAAGAGCTATGCTATTTTTAATGCCTATGATATATATATATATATATATATATATATATATATATATATATATATATATATATATATATATATATATATATATATATATATATATATATATATATATTCCATAGAATGTAGCATCTATGTACAAACAGGAGCCAATACGAAAAAGGTATTGTCCGTACACGTCAATATTTTATATACCAAACTGGACAGAACATAAGTAAAGTACAAGACGGATGCTTGATGATATTTAGTACACTTAGTTATGTATTAATGCCTAGAAGAGCCTAATTAATATATTTCCCTGTACTGTTATGCTCTTTTGATGTTTAGCGTGTGGTTAGCTACTGTACATAGTAGCAAGTTGTATGCATCATGCTTACATAGTTAACTTTTGTCCATGATTGTAAGTTGAGAGCAACTTGACAACATAACAAGGGCTGAAGTTCAGTCTTGGCTTCAGCTACACTGGTTTCTTCTGCTGGAGATTTCCACGTTGTATTGCATTATAGGTCAGGTAAAAGATTTTTTCAGTAGTGCTTTCATATTTTATATCAGTATGGGAAATATTTAGATGACACACTGAAAGCTTGAAATCATATTTGAGCAAGAGCTTATTCGATACTGAGATATTAACTTAATATATCTCTCTATACAAACCATGTATAGGGCGGACTTACTCATTCTTGACCTTATATCGGTCTTGTAAGAGATACATTGAGACTCTATTTAGTTATTTATTTTTGGTTAGCCAAAATATATGCCCGAAAAACAATTCTTTGCGTGCATCACTTACATCCGCGACTGCATATCATATCACACCCGACATTGTCAGTGTTGCCTCAACGATTCAGACGCCTTTTTGACGTTGCTGGTTAATTGTTCACAGGTGCACCAACGGATCCTCGCGGGATTATCTTCACGAACTGCGCCAATCGATAAACAATTTGCAATGCGAATCTTTTGTAGTATAAAAATCTTTGGTGTGGATCGGATGAAAGCTACCCACGATTACAAGCGACTCTATCAACTCTTGATCGACAGCAACTATTAGTAGCTCGAGCACCGGCAAAAGCGGTCACGTTATCAACGACAGAATCAGTGCCATCTGAGGTTGGTAAGCTTATTAATAAAGTTCCTCAACAGTGACTGCCAGATAAATTGACTGCAAATATCGGAAGTGGATTACTGTTTAGGACGTGAGTGTAGAGTGACAATGGCTTTTTGTCGTCAGTAGTCTATATTACTGTTTGATTCTGGCCGTTTGTTCGGGACACTTTAGTTTCGTGAATCATTAATGCTAATAATCCACGGGTTTCACTATTTATGTGGCTTGCTTGCTACATTGAGGAATAGTCATAGGGGATAAAGACCGTGACCTAGAAAAATAACAAAATCCCTAATCTGCTATTATGATACTACTTTTGTCTTGTACCTATAATTATTGTTCTCAGATTCTAGTACACTGTCAATTATATACAGAGGATATATAATTTCGATGTTATGTCTTATAATGATACATTCCACGGACTATTCAACTTTAACTATTCAATATGCACGAGTTTTGCCACACAAGTAAAGATGTCAAAGATGATAAAGTGAAAGGAAACTTTTTTAAAAGATGCAAATGCAAACAAAGAATAGGGTCATTTGTCCTCCTTCAAAACATTTCGGCTAGAATACTTAATAGTTAGATAATCGGTGGTGTGCACTAGGATAAAACAAACCCCATGAAGTAATCATGATGCTTTACTTTGTTTTCAAGATTAAAGACGAAAGACTAACAACGATAATATGAAAGGTATTAAATCTGTGTCAATGTTAATGTACACTGTTGTCTTGGTTCGGAAAAAAACTTGATAAGTCCTAACTATGACGTTATGAACTCGTCACCAAACAATAATTTAAATCGTTACCTTACTGATCATATATCAGCATTATCACAAGTTTACTTGTATTTTTATATTTTCGTGCTTGTATTCTGCAGGTTCGATATGTACCAGTGCAGAATCCGTTTATCTTGTAGACAGTTTCATATCATGTTTATAATACTAAGTAAATGTATAGCAACATTTTTCATAGCGTCGCGTGTTTGTATTCCACGATATACTAATTTGTTAAAGCTGTGTTCTTTGTTCATTTTCCTGTTCTTGAAAATTTAAAATAGCGACTTTCTAGCATTTTAACTTCTATGGGAAATAAAGATGAAACTTTGCACCGGAAGTTCGTATTTCTTGCACTAGATAACATTTATTTCATATTATTTCTATATTTACTAATAAGATATTGTATGGTGAAAGTGATTAAGTTCCGTAGTAACGAAATTAACTAAGGAAATAAGTACTCATAGATACCAAGTTTTGAATTAGTTTCAAGTGAAAAACAAAATTATTTAATGACTGAGTTGTTTTTATTCATCGGTCCTTTGGTAGGACAGTTTACATTCAAAGCTGAAAAATGTAAGAAAACCAACAATTCATTTGTACAAAATCCCAGCGAAAAGGGAGGGTTTCTCTCGTCCACCATAAATTGGACTATCATGCTAAGACGTTGCAACTCTTAAAAGTAGATAGCTTGTGCGCAATATTTTAAGTTCTCAGAGACATACCTTCACCAGTAACGTATAAATGGATTTTATGGTCAACTGGTGAAAGGACGAGGTTACTTTGGTTCAATAAAGAACAAAATGACTGTCAGGCAATACAGTTTGGTGTATACCACGCAAATTCATCAACCTCATTGTTGCTTAACCTGCAACAGGAAATTATCCTTCTGGTTTATGTAAAAGAGCTTAAAAACAGAAATTGTAGCTCAAAAATATGGTTTCTACCCAGCAACAGTATTTAGAATGTAACAAGATTGAAACCGAATGGATGCTTGGATTGAATGATAACGCAACACAATGTAAGGGTATGAAAGTTTATGAAACAAAAAATAAATAAATGTTCACTACAACATATATGCAAATTGACTCGCACACCCACCCACTACATATAATACACTGCTTCTATACTGAATATGTTACAAATACACATATGCATACCAAAATATGAGTGGTTCTCACATTCACATGTGCACAATGAAAAGAATATGATTTACGGAATCATACGAGATGAACGAACAGACAATAGTAGTGTTCCCAGAATCGTATGATGCAAAATAAGTATGATTCACACAACCATATAATACCAATGAAAAATAAGTGGTTCACACAACCATATGATAATGAAAAATAAGTGGTTCACACAACCATATGATAACAATGAAAAATATGTATGGTTCACATAACCGTATGTCACAAAGTAAATTAAGTATGGTTCAAATAACCACGTGTTACAAAGCAAATTAAATATGGTTCACAACCACGTGTCCTTGTATACATTACACAAAGTAATGGTGCTTATTCAGGAGTTGAGAATTTACGTCATAATTCATCGTCCTTCTCCAGAATTGTATGTCCCTATTCAACAGTTCCCACCATGAAACAGATACACTGTCGGTTGAAATGGCTTCACTGCCACACTATGGATAATAGCCTCACCATCCTGGTTCTTCTAGCCGATCTATTCGTCTATCCATCCATACATGCATACAGACAGACAGCTATAAATACAGCAAGCTGGTAATAACAAGAAATAAACATAATACAGAGGAGAAATCCATAAATATATGTTACTAAATTGTTTTATGTCAAATAAAGCCCTTAGCTATAAATTGTTACATACCGACTGTTAATCTAATTAAACCCGCAGAATGACAAATAAACGCAATAAATTCAAGAAAGGCATTTAAACTATCAAGATTCGCTTAAAAACTGGATTTGTATGAAATTGAACACTTACCCCTATGGCGGTAGTTCAAAGTAAGAGTGTTGACACTCCCTGACAAGATCAAAGAGATCACTGTGTAGCATAGGTGGCAACCTGATTTATTCTTGGAGATTTCAACTTTCACTTTGACTGTCCGGGAAACCCATACACATCAGAACTCCTAGAGTCCTTTCACGTTTTCAACCTCAAGCAGTTAGTTAGCCAACCCACCCCTAAACATAGTCACATTTTAGACTGGATTCTTCATAGACCTGATGATAATAATCTACAGTCCGAGCTAGGTCCTGATAATACTACATTGGAGTGTAGCACCAGAGATGAATATGCTTCTTATCGTCCGAATAAGGAGGGGAGAATGAAGTAAACTCGAACCCTTGATTTCTTTTCAACCATAACACAGTTTGATTCATTTATTAAGAAACATTGAATAAAATCAGTTCATAACTATGACAGTTTTGTTGTTTCTATAAAAGGCCAGACTACTGACCCAAATTCACCAATGAGGCGCAATTAGACGTATAAAAATGGAAGAAAAAATGATCTTGAAACAACAACTTTATTCGCCTATTTTACAGAGAAATATCGGAAATTTAAACTGTAAAAATTTCAACAACACCAACTGACCCATATTTTGTTTATGTTTACTCACAAATATTGTCTCAAAACCTTAATTCTCAAGCAAAGTACATACCTTACAAGAGATCTTCTCGTATTTTAACGTATTTTTTATGATTTACAAATAAAATTATACCGGGAAAATGGTTGAAAATTGTATAATTAGGTATTTTGCGATCATTTCACATAATTTTAATTCAAAACATTGTTGCGTTTTGCTATTATAAGTCATGAAAAAAGACTGATAAATGTGCGTAAAGTAAAATGCATCTTTACCAAAATTTCTCGTATTTTAAATTTCATTTAAATTGATAATAATGAATATTCAAAACATCAAAAACTTTTTAAGTTGTCAAATTAATACCATTCTAATCATACCAGTTTCCGATTCAAAATATAAGCACGAATGTTTAAAATTTGTATGCCTTTTTAGTCACTCCAAAAATATAACGTATGTATCAGATACACACGACAAGAGACTGTTCATTAAATTTATAATTGTTTTCACTCAGTTTTTTAGTTCTCTTTTAGTCATGAAAATATGGCTTGAAATTACTACAAATATGTTTGATTAACTCTATTAAACACGTACATTCGTCATTTTAGTATTATTCTCTTGTATGTGACAGTTGAACATCATCATTATTCACATGATCATTGATCTGATATAATCATTATGACTTACTTTATATTTTATAGGAAGATAAAATGATTATAATTTTTATGCTTAATTAAGTGAATTCACAAAATTTTTAAAATAAACAAATAACTAATGTATTATATAAAATGATTTTGTAACGTAGAATGGTAACGTATGTGTCGTAGTGTAAAACACGGAAATATTTTAAACTTCAAACAAATTAAATGTACACTTTTGTGTGCAGTTAAAAAGGCCTGAACTTATATACAGTCTCACATATAGAAAACAACATTTTAAGTCATGAAAGTGAGGGGACTGTTCACGTGTACTGTTTAGGTAACGTATGTATTTCACAAACGTGAAGCAAATGCATTGTTAATTAATTCCATTTTGGCATCAGATATTTTGAATAGTCGTTCAGAATTTCCAGATGGAATAAGAGATTCAACTTTACAAAGGATATTTTGTTCGTCAATCCAGACAAGATCAGGTTGTTCCGGCCATTTGAACAGTCCTTTTGCTTTTTTCATAAAGTTAATATCACAGTCTTTGTCGTCCATATCAATTTCTTCAATCCTTCCAAGGTACCTTTTTCCATCGTATACGGCAGCTACGAAGTCTCCTTCTTTAAATCTAAGAAATGCAGGTGATGAGGTGTCGTTTTCAGAGATTGTAGGATCCATGGCTACGTCTGACTGTACAGATGGATGGGTACTACTTGGTGGGTCACTGACATTGACTGACGAAGTGCTCTCGTCTGGTGAAGTGGCCAGCTGACTCCAAGAGAAGTTCTGAATGGTCCAGCTGTCGCAGTAAGAACCCGTAATGCACACAGAACAGTAGCAGGAGGTTTCACGGGTCATCAATTTTTTAGGGTCATCAGTGATGCCGACTGCGTGATATTTCATTGTGTTTCGCAACGGTTTTGTCTTAACTGAATTTCGTTCACATTGTTTCAGTTTGGTTGCTTCACTGCAGACGTGGATGAAGCGTACTCCAGTCATTCTTGATTTTGCTCCCCATGCATGAAAATCCGAAGCATCCTGGATTACAGCATTTCCCTGTCGTATGGCCTCATCTGCCATTCTTTTTACTGTCCCTCCTAATCCATCACATGGCCCTTTCCCATGTCCCACTTCGAAATAATTCCACTTGGCAACAATGGAGTGCAGGTTTTTGTGATTAGCAATCAAATAGAATCTAAATCTGTTTCTGTACTGGCTTGACGGTGAATCTGTCCAATAATGGATAAACTTAAGATTAGGTTTCTTCTCCTTCAGCTCCGGAATGAGCCTGTCCAGAAATGCAGCAACTGTGCCAGAAGAATGTGATATTTCATCACTGACAAAAACGAAACATTTGTGTTTTAGTTCATCGTTCTCTTTGTAGTATGCAACGACTGGATGGAAGGTAACCAAAGACTGATTCCAGTAGGCCGTCTGTATTTCATCCAAGGACCTACAAGAAAAATTTTCTGCAAAGTCCATCTATACAACAATTTCATCTTCAGGAAGAGATTCTTTTAGCTGCCTTATTTGCTGGTACTGCTCACGAACTCTCTGTACATGCTGGTCAAAAAGCTATAACTGCTTTTTCAGATCTTCTTAGAAGCTTTCTACTTGACATTCGATTTCCACGATTTTCATTTTGGTTTTCCCGTTCTCAAGTGTTACTTTTTTCCAGATCCTATAGACAACATTGCTGGGCAGAGTTTTGAGACGTTCATGAAAGCCACCTGCATTACCGATTAGATTTTCAGGATTCTCACTTATTTTGACTCCATTCTTTCTTAGAGCTTGAACTTTGAGGGCCATGTTTTGATGGTGTATACAATGACAAGGATTTCTGGAAATGAATGAGGCAAGCAGTATATGTTTTGGTCTCAAACGTCCGAATGTAGTTAGAGAAATAATGTGATTCGGATTTTCACATTTGTATTTGTAGTGAAGATTCTTGAGGTAATCGGTCAGGACCCGTGTCTGTAATTTTTCTCCATTGTCCATTTTTTTGGAATCTACCTAGCCTGACTGTGTGCGACTATTATCGTCTCGCATCATGAAATCTCAGACTGATAATGTAATTGAACGCGAGAGGCATTGTCGGCTCTCTTTAAAATAGGCGAGACCTTTGTCGTTTACATTTCCCAGAGAGCGCCTACATAAGCCTGTGAAGCTACTTAACTTTTCTGAACATCGATACTTTTTCGTTATGGACCCAGAAATAATCTGATGTAGAACACGGCGTCTTTTTAGAGAATGAGACTGTTTTGACGCCTTTATTTCAGACAAAACTGCATTGCATACAAGGAGTTTTCGTCTTACAAGATTCCGTCTTCTTGGGGTCAGATATAAATTTTCAACATCTGCATCGGCTCGTTTATTTGGTGTTAATTCCTTAGGTGCTGTCAACAGTCTGAGTTTTTTACTTAGTCGCTCAATTTTCAAATTTGTTGTCTTTATCTTACGTCTCAAGTTTGAAACGTCAGATTTCAGAATACCTATATTTTTGTGGACACGCGCAAGAGCCCTACGCCTGATCATCTGCAAACCTTTTCCTTTGTTACTTTTAGTAATAAATGGTATCCTTACTATCGGGTGATCATTCTGCTCTTCATTTCTTGGTACAATATCACTTTCATATCCACTGGTCTGTTCACTTATGCTTTCACTGCTTTCTTCTCTTTCTTTTTTTCTCAGCCGTGAAAGTCTGTTTCTTAATTTATTTTTCATGTTTCTCTCCTCCCTTTTCTTCTTACTTACTTGTGACGATCGCACATAATATTGCCTTTGCCTAGCTCTCTCTTTTTGGAGGAACTCCGGACCTTTAGTTTTCTGGCGTTCCCTGTAGGCCTTTTGTATTTCCTTTCTTGCTTTGGCCATTTTAAAATAAAAAAGAACGAGTCAGTGCAAACCTAGAGTCCCCACCCACCCACACACCCCCACCCCCCGGTTTCACCGGCAGGGGACTAATAACGTAAGTATCGATAATACGTTACCAAATTATCATTTGAAGTATTGAGTATAGCTGAAATTAATTTATATTTTTTTTTATAAATATTTACACTCATGGTTTGTTTCTAATTTCCCTTTGCATTGAATTTTTTTTTCATAGTTTGTTAATAATTTAGCTTCGCACTAAAGATTTGTTCTTTTTTATGCTAGTCCTTTAACCATTAGTTACCGAATATACTCATGTCATTCATAGTCACTTTTAAAACTTTTTAAAAATTTATCCAATATTAATTGTGTTTTTAAGAATACTTGTATAGTAGAGCTAAACTAAAGATCTAAATTGTACTAATATTTTACACTGATAATCATTTTTGTTTTGGATTAAGTCTTAATACATACGTTACGCTCTGTACTTTATACACAGTGATTGTATCGCTTATAAACATAGAGGTCACTATATTTTAATGTATGATATCTACTCTTTCTTTTTCACTGATTCCTGTCCAATAAAAACGTAAGTGTCAATCAAAAGTTTTAATTTGAATCGCTTACCTATAGGTGGTCTTTGGTACATAGAGTATAACATAGTTTTACTGGCTTGTCCTCGTTGTACTTGATGGTTTGTTTTACTGAGAATTGAAAGATGGCGGTATGACACCTTTCAGCATGCAAAGTTGGCCGGCTATCATCACGTGTTCCGTAGTTTAGTATATCTTTGTCACGTATGTATCGGTAACGTACGTATTATTAAGCATTATTTATGCTAAAATTTGCCAAAATATTACTTGATATATTTATCAAGATTTTATTTTCAGACATATATGAAACATGATTACATTTTCGAAGGGTTTATTCAATCCTTTGATTTTGATTTCATATTATTTGGACCAAGTAACGTAAGTATCCCATATTTTATAACCAATGAACATCACACCATATGGCACATAAAAAAATGATATGCTTCAGCAATAACCATTTATTTGCTTGTTTTTTTTATAATAAAACGTACAGGTGAATTTTGAGCGCCTTTTATACTCCCCAAAACCCTCGTTTTACACAAAAAACGCCGTGCATAAAAGAGGGTTACGTTTGTATCATGACCTTAGCGACCTACATTCTGAAGCCTCGTGAACGAATGTTCAGGGTATAATTATTCAAAATTTGCTTTT
This sequence comes from Megalonaias nervosa, assembly GCA_016617855.1. Classification (NCBI taxonomy): domain Eukaryota; kingdom Metazoa; phylum Mollusca; class Bivalvia; order Unionida; family Unionidae; genus Megalonaias; species Megalonaias nervosa. The sequence goes on along the minus strand of JAECUM010036781.1, from coordinate 1,394 downwards.
AGGTTTCTCAAAAAGTATACACGATTGATTCAGAGACTTTTTAATACAATCTTCAGTTTTATTTTTCATCTTTATATGACAATTAGCTAGTACTTACACTGGCGACAGCAACGTAGGTATTGATATACACCAATTAGGTTGGGATATTTTCAGATCCAAGCTTCATTTATTGTCTGCATTGATTTATTTTATAATGATAAACGTATATTGATATAGCAAAAAGGTATGCATTAAGGAAAGAAATGTATATAATCAGTTAACGTGTCAGCGACATTGGTTTGTGCCTCATTAGTGAATTTGGGTCTACTATCATTGTCTTGAGGTACAGTATGGTATATGATAATTTCACACAAGTTCAGGGTACACATTAGCACTATACTATTAGTTCATTATATTATTACTTCTTTTGATGAATGAAAATTATATAAGAGTTACCATATTTGGATTTAGTTGCAATAACGCTTACAACAGAAGAGAAAATATGACTTGATGGTAATATATGAAGTGTAAAATCGGCAAGGAAAACACTTTATTGACTTTACACTTCAACTATAGCATAATACTTATTTGAAGTTAATTGATATCAATGGAATTAAAATGGCTGTCAAGTCGTTGAGGACAACACTCAAAACGACTTAGACAACTAGTAAATTATAAAATAGAAACCTAACTAAATTATGTTGTATATATTGCTAGATTAATCAAGTATTGTTGAACTGAATTTAGAATGTCAAGTCGATGAGTAGAGCGCTCACAATCACTTAGACATTTTCTTTCCCTAAGAACATTTTTGGACCTATAATTTAAGAAAGGAATTGTATATTTGTAGTGTTAAGAAACTTCTCTTATGCCTTTAGCTTCATATAACTAATTAAATACAGAAAATAAATAAATAAATAAATAAATAAAAGTATTAGTAGTTGAGGACAACACTCGCTTGACCATATAACTGAGTTTCAAATAACAAATGATATAACAATATCTAGTTTGCTGGTTTAAATAGATTAGAAATAACTTGAATACATATAATTTGGCAGAGAGAAAGGAATTAAAAATAAGAAATACATTCCTTAAATAAATATTGCTTTGTGCTTAGATAAACTTTAAACAAAAATTTACAATCCCAATTATTGCCTTTAATTACATAAGTCTATAATAAACTAAACAAAATTAAATTTAAAAAAATAACTAAAACTCACAATAACTGTGATGTACTTAGTTTGATTTCTGCTAGCTGACTGAACCCCCACAAGCAGCCCACAAAGCCTTATATATTCATGACAAAACCCACAAAACCCACAACCAACAGAGCCCACAAAACCCACACTTGCCGAGCGATTGCGTGCTCTTTCGCCTCGAGTCCTTATCTTCGACCATATCATCCTATTCTGGGG
>JAECUM010036779.1:0-33135 GCA_016617855.1 Megalonaias nervosa | reverse complement strand
GGAGAGAGAGAGAGAGAGAGAGAGAGAGAGAGAGAGAGAGAGAGAGAGAGAGAGAGAAATGAGAAATATCTGATAATGTACCCGAGTCAAACAAAATTTATCTGATTGTTTTGTTACACATTATTTATACTTCAGCCAGCATGCACATTTAAGATACATCAAGAAACACTAAATACGGGTAAGAAAACTTGTATTTTCAGCATCAAGACTGGTGCCATGTACAAAACTTCCTTTTGTTTCCTATTGGCTCAAGCTTAACTTGTTAGATTTAACTGTAATGCGGTTAATTGGAGGAAAGAAATGGTATTATATTTTGGATACCATGAAGACTGTTCGTTATTATGCTTCTAACCATACTTGAATGAACTAAAATCTATGCTGGTATTTTCCAGTGTATTTCTTATCCAAATGTGCATGGCTCAAAGTTAAATAGGAAATAAAAATACAAGCACAGATGAATTGCTAGAATCTTTTGCCCGTCATAAAAACCATGCATAATATCTGCATGAAACCTTTTATTCAGTTTTCTTGTGTTCCCGATCTAATTGGCAAAATGTGTTATGAACATTGGACTACCCCATTAATAAACATGTATACCTATATTGCTCTCTGTTAAAAAAGAAAATATATCATATATATTTGTCTATGTTTACATCATTGATTTAAATCCTGTTAGCTCTTCTTGATGCCATCTTCAGTGAGTAATTTGGAAGCAAAGTGAACAAGCCAACAGCAAAACAGTGTGAATTTTTTCCAACTGACACACACGAGGTTTTGAGTCAAGTGGGATGGGTGTACTGTTGTGTATAGCATGATCTGAAAAAAAAGCCGACAAAATGGGGACATGCTCAGATACACTTATTTTAAGGTTTGTATCATTAAATAAGGTCTTGGCATTCCATTTAAGCTGACATTACAAAATGGGGCCATCCCTGTTTTGAGGTGTGTCCCCAGTCTGTTGGTGTGTATTCACACTGATGTCCCCATATCATGCCTTTTACAAATACACACACACATACACATCCATCCATCCATCCACCCACCCACCCATATATACATATATCTTCAGAAAATTTGAATAATTGAAAGCACTTATGCAAATTGGGAGTTTGGTTTTAAATGAGTGGGTTCTTGAGCAATGTGTTTCGTGTGCATTTTTGATGCAATATGTGAAAAAGAAGTTGCGACAACATCAAACATACCAAGCTGTGAGCATCCCTGGCAGCACACATCAGTGTTACAACCATTGGATGTTTGCTTAAATAAACTGTTCAAGGCAAATATGCATTAACTGTGGCACAAGTGGATTCTAAAACGGCCCAAAGAATTGACAAAGGCAGGAAATGTGAAGTGTCCAGGGATTGAGTTAGTATCTCACTGGGTGTATAATGCATGGGAGGAAATTCCAAATGATATAGTGGTCAAATCATTTCAGAAATGTGGTATTTCCAATGCAATGGATGGGATGGAGGATGACTCTTCAGTGATTTCATTCGAGACAAGACCAACACCAATCTACTAACAGATGACAGTAAAGAAAAAGAATCATAATTGAATGATGAATCAGATGAGGAATCTGAGTCAGACAATGTTTACAACAACCGGATGACAGTGGAGGAATTCAGAACTTTATTTGCTAACTCACACGATGAAGATGAATTCTTGGGTTTTGAAGCAGATATCACACAGTGACATTTACAGGATACTGTGAACCACAAAGATGTGGACTTTATTTATTATAATACGTTTGGAATTAACATATTACCAGATACTGTGACTGGATTATGATTTGTATACTTGTATATAACATGTGTGTGTGTGTGTGTGTGTGTGTGTGTGTGTGTGTGTGTGTGTGTGTGTGTGTGTGTGTGTGTGTGTGTGTGTGTGTGTGTGTGTGTGTGCGCGCGCGCGTGCGTGCGTGCGTGCGTGCGTGCATGTGTGTGTGTGTGTGTGATTTGGATTTTTAACGTAGCTTTAACAATTTTTCAGTCATATTGCTAGGATGTCTGCAGTGTGTCAGTTTATAGTGATGTCTAGCACTGGGGCATCATGCCGCAGACATATAGCATGATGTCCCGCCCAATCACATTATCCTGACACCACGCTGACCAGTCCTAACACTAACCTCTTAAAATGCTGAGTGCCATGTGAGGCAGCTGCTGGTACAAGTTTTTTAAGTATCTGGTATGACTCAGCCGCAGTTTGAATCTGTGACCTCCCACATCCGAGGTGGATGCTCTAACCACTTAGGCCACCAGAGTGGTCTATATAACACATAATTCAATACATAGATTTATTATATAAATGGATTAAAAATGTTAGGCATTATGGATTTAATTACATGAAGATGGACAAAATGTATGTTGTCAATTTATTTGTTCACATTCAACACAATAATGCAAATGTATTTATTGTACACTGGTTTTGTCTTTATTTGTCCTATCTGTCTATCCATCTATCTGGATGATCTGTTTGTTTTTCCCCAAGTGCAACTCCAACTCACTGACCACATGCCACCCCTTGCAGATGGATCTGACTTGCAAAGAATACCTCAACTTACAGGGTCAAAGAGAAATTCCCTTTCTGAAGCCCTAAAGTGGGGAGATTGACTTATAAGCAATAATATATGGTAAGGTAGTGAAGTTAACATTTCCTGTGCAACCTGCAAAGTAGTTGAAGAATGTCAATGATGGTGGCCCACTACTCTTGGGTGGCTGAGGATTAAGAGCGGATGAAGGGACATCTCTTGAAAATGGAGGCCCCAAAATGGACATCATATGTCAGAAGTGTTTTGAGGAACTATGCAAGTAAAATTGATCCATGAGGGTGCCTATGTAAACTTTATGTCTTCCAGCAGCACTATGCAGGTTAGACTGATCGATGAGTGTGCTTGCATGGACTGGGTATCATCAGCAGGAAGTGCTTAGCAGCACTATGCAAGTCATGGAACTAGACAGGTTCATTTTCTGGTGGCTGATATGGTGTGATCGGTTGTTGTCATGGCCCATTGTGATTAGAGTTATATGGCCAAATCTAGTTGTGAAGGAACATGGCCATAATGGCTGGCATGACTTTGTCAAGTTCTTGAGGATAAAACTGGGTATGGGATACTGATCCACATAGGCAGGCTGTAATTCTAATATGTGAGACTGTAACTGATGCTGTTGCTGGTCTCCATCTCACTGCCAATTAAATGACATGGTTTTGAACCATCACGCGCAAGATGATGTTTTTGTCCCTTAAGGTATGATTGCCTTCTCTCCATAACATGCATGTTTGACAGGTATTCAAGGAATGACAACCAGAGAAAACTACATATGTCAAGTGACTGTCAGACTGGTCTTGCCCATGGTCTAAATCTGCAAGACAAAATAGAGCAGACCCTATATACATATAGTGTAGCGAGTGTCATGCTTGATGAACTTGCGAGTATCAGTACAGAGTTACCCACTATGATAAATACCTGTAAAATGGCTCACATGGTCTGCACAGGCAGAGAATTAGAGTATTGTTATTAACATTTCGAAACATGGATGCTAAATGATCAATTTTAGTCACAAATAACCTGTAGGAATGTCAATTTGACTGCCTAAACAGTTAGGCTCACCTGAGCATCACATTTACATGTACAAAGTGGAAGGCAACTAATCAATTCTAGTGACAGCTTACCCGTAGGAAGGCCAATTTGTTTGACTGCCTATACTGGTAAAATCACTGAACCATTGCTTATAGTAACATGTATTAGCTGGACACTATTGAGTAAGCCATTTATAGAAAATTTAACTGTACTTATTTAACCAAGCGGAAGCTATACAGTAATATAAATGAATTTTCTAAATTACACACAAAAACCTGCATACAAAAAAGGAACTGAAGCTTCATTATCAATACCTACAAGGTAGGCACTATAATATGCATTATGAAGTAGTTTAACCTGTAGGAAAAGGCCCAATGACATTCTATACAAGTAAAATCTGTAAAGTGCCACATATACAAATACAAATAAGACATTTCATGCAGGCATCTACCAAAGGTGCCTAGGCATCGAGTTTACACAGACTATGCTGACCTTGTTATGATCCTGACAATTACACCTGGTCGTAATCATCAAAGTAAAAATTTCAACCGCTGTGTGAAGCCCAAAACTCTATCACAACACTCTTGACCACATTTCCTGTAATGTTGACATTAATGACATAACATTAACCTAAGTGGTACATATACTTAGTGGTATATGTACTTTAACCAACACTTCTTTCTGTAATGAAAACCTGACATCGATAAACAGACATCGGTAAGATAATCAGATTACTGACCTTATCAGATGAATTGAATATTAGTTTTGGACACATATTAAAATAAAATGTGGCCACTTGTAAATTTTCCATTTTTTGCATTAATATGCTGGCTGCTGGTTATGTTAGAGGGGTGGCCTTTCTCAAGGTGTACCTTAAAACACAAAATCGTCGGTGCCATGGGATTCTATCCATAAACAGTGGGTAACAGCTGGTCAGGGGAGCCATACATGAGGGGAACAACTGTGTGTATATACTATGCACACACACACACACACACACACACACACACACACACACACACACACACACACACACATATGGGAAGTCGCAGGTTTGAACCTAGGCAGAGTCATACCAAAGACATGAAAATGGTACTAGCGGCTGCCTCGCATAGCGGTCAGCATTAAGAGGTTAGTGTTAGGACTGGTTGACCTGATGTCAGGATAATGTGACTGGGTGGTACATGATGTCACATGTAGAAATTAAGGTTTCACTGAGAATATGTTACTAATTATTACAAAAACATTCTATGAAAGTTTAGGTATTCATCAACACAACTACCTCTTATTCTGATTAACTCTTTAAACATGTTATTAAGTGCATAATGAACAGATGTCCAAAATGTTGTGAAGTCACTTTATTTTCTTAGACATATACTCAAAACTCTAACCATATGCTTCATTGCTATTTTTTTTCTCTTTTGGTGTTTTTTATTTATATTATTTTAATGATGTTATAAAGTCACTCTATCAAAAGAAGAAGAAAACTCAATCAAAACATGCATAAGATGTCAATCTTGTTCAACTAAATTATAGATTTCATGAGTCAATGATTATTATGTAATAAAACTATCCATTATATTCTTTAGTAATTTTTATGCTTCCAAAAAGTAAAGAAAAAAGAAATAAAAATTCAAGTAAAAATTGTATTCTTCCATTTTAGTCTTACATACACCATTTATAGCCATAAAGCACGTCCAGTCCACTTCAATTGTTAATCTGATATGTCACGTGCTTGTAGTTATTAATAGAGTGGATGCAAATCACATCAACAGTCAACAACAGAAAAAGCAGAGGCTAAAAGTGTTTACATTCCTCATTTAATGATTATAAGCTAGTCTACGTGTATAAATATACCTCCAATTATATATTTAATGTGTATATCCATCCATCTATCTATCCATCTTTCTACCTTTGAAGAATTACATACAATCGTTTTTGCTTATTTCTAAGAAAGCTCGAGATTTGCAGCAAAATGTAAGAACATATACCTTGACAATTTTGAATACTATGCAAAAGCAGTAATCTCATCTGATTTCATCAAGACAGACAGAAAGTCAGTCACCATTATGGATAAAGACGACCTATATTTTAACCTCTTTCGTGGTCTTGTATCATGTTCATAATGATGATGATGCTGGTGATGAAATGTTGATGATTATGATCAGAAAGAGTACAAATTTATGTACATGTACTGTTCTGACTACATGCTGTGCAGGACAATTTTAGATAGATTTATGTTTGATGATTATAGGTCATATACCGATGGTGATGTACATGTCCTGGCAAGGATAAGTTTGGAATTTCATTCCATGACAGCCAATATGGACCAAAATTGACAAAATGTTGCTTATGATCATACTTATCATACAAAAATAAGAATACAATAACACTTAAACTTTACTGATATCAGTAATATTAATATTAACAATAATTTTTTTATATATTTATATTTCTTTGCACACACTGCATTTAAATTCATATGAAGTTAAATAATAATTGTTTTTAATTTGAAATGTTGTTATGCGTGGATTTCCATTTTAATTACATTTTTGTGTTTGATTTAATCATTGGACCCTATAATTTTTTTGTGTGAAAATATTCAGCCAGTGCAAGCATGGACATTCCTTCTCAAAGGTAAGTTGCAATTTATGTTTATTATGAAATCTGCGTGCTACCATACGTAAGTTCGGTAAATACCGCGATAATATAGAGTTGTTCCCCCTTGGTACGTTAATCTGGGTCAGCCACCATATGCTGTTTTATTTACATTTACGCGCTTCGTTTGACAGATTTTCTGATAGGAATAGAAAGAGGGAAAGTCATTCATACTTTACAAATTATAACTAAGCAGCAATAGCAAAATAGTTTTAATATGTACCGATAAGAACATTAAGTACCGCGATAATACAGCGTCCCAGGTTTCTTCTATGTAAATTTGTTGCCAAGCACTTTGAGCTCTTTTACCTGTTATTTCAGTAATTATATAAATAAAACGTATTTTTTTTTAAATTTTATTTCTTTACATTCGCAACGAGAGGGTTTGGGGTGATTCCAGGGTTTGAGGTGATTCGAGGGTTTGGGGTGTTCCGATGGACCGTGTTCCTATGCTTATATATCGATCTATGGGAGTAACTATTTATATAATTGGTATTTAAAAAACTGAATTAATAAATACTCTTCTGATTGCATAATTTCTTCGGAGTTGTCTTCTTCGGACATTATTTAAACTTGTAACGATTGACCAAACGTGCAGTACAACAAACGGTGACTATAACTTTCTTCATGTACACGGCATGTTCTCCATTCTACTCTTTTTCAATGAGAGTTTCTCAAGAGAGATAACTCACTTGTTGGCGCACGAGTATGACTAAGAGGCGCTCTACAGATATTTTGAACTTGTACGAGAGTGACGTGCTTAAGGTGAAGTTGTTTACATTTGCAATATGTGCAATGGAAAGAATATTGGTATACCTGTCTATTACTTTCATGTATTGTGGCTGAAATTTCTTTGGATATTGTACTTACGGTAATTGTACACGTTCCAAGAACACACCTAACTAAAATGACAGCTCCTCTGTGCTCAAAAATCAGCCTGAATTGGTCTGTGTGATCTGGATTTTTAACGTAGCTTTAACAGTTTTTCAGTCATATAGCCACGATGTCTGTAGTGTGGCGGTGCTTTGTCAGGCCAGGCCCTAGGATGTACGGGGCCCAAGGCAGCAAGCGATGAGCGCGGGGCCCCAAGCAAGAAAAAAGGCATCGCGGAGAAGAGCGGGGCCCAAGGCGGTTCCCTCTTTCACGTTGCCCTATGGCCGGGCCTGTTCATAGTGACGTCTAGCACTGGGACATCATGCCGCAGATATGTGGCATCATGTCCCACCCAGTCACAGTATCCTGACACCAGGCCGATCGATCCTAACACTAACCTCTTAATGCTGAGCGGCATTTGTTTGTATCACTGTTATAAGTCTTTGGTATAACTCGGCCGGGGTTCAAACCCGCGATTACCAGTATCCAAGGCGAATGATCTAACCGGAGAGGGCCTGAATTAGTCTGGAGTACACTTCTTTTGCAGTTATACAAAGTAAAAAAAAAGCGTTATTGGCTCTTTTTCTACAATTTGCATCTAACGTCCAGGAAGCGAAAATGACCAAGCGGAGCTAGAAGTTTTTGAAAGCTGCACATCTGAAGTAAGGCCAAGCAATATACTGTATATTACACTCATCAAATAATACACCAAAATAAAGGCAATTATGTGTTCTTTGAACAATACCTAAGATATACAAGGTCCTTTTTAAAATAATATAAAATAGAAAAACCGAACAAAATTCTTTTTCTTTTAAAAATCTAACCAGCCACCTAAGTACGAAAAGTTACGAAAAGTTGCGAAAAGTTCACAAAAACAAAAAAGGACAGGTACGAAAAATGCTTATAATATCTTGATTTTGTCGATGTCATTCAAAAAGGCATATATATTTGAAACTGGAACATGAGGGATTAAAAAACTATGTAAATATAGTCTTAGTTTTTGTACTTTTTATTCTTGTTTTGGTTTTAAATTGTCTTTTTTCTTTGGACGTTGTTATTAATGACAGTGGCGTACTAAGGGGGGTGCGGGGGGGGGGCGAACCGCCCCGGGTGACAGCCAGAGGGGGGGGGAGTGCCATCGGAAGAGTTGAAATACCAGTACAACTTTTCAAATCAAATGAAAAATTCGTCAAAGGAAAAGTTATTTCAATTTGTTTATGACGGCATTGTACTGTTTAAAAATCTACTTTCTGTGTGTTTACATTTTAAAATTATTTGTGGAGGTGCCAAAGGAAGGATCCGCCCCGGGTGCCAAATACTTTGGGTATACCCCTGATTAATGGTGTTAATGTTTTTGTTTTATCCTTTTTTTCAGCGACGTGATGGAGGAATGCAGAATAGACCTTGGTGCTGGAGTTGGTCTGGATGAAAGTTGGCCCGAACACAGTCGGATGGTCATCAGTAGATCGCCTTTTAACGGGCAGATCTTTGAATATTGTTGGAGTCAAATGAAAATCACCGAAGTTGTTGGTCTTATCCATTCCAAGAACGCTACCGCCTTCAATACAACACAAAATCTTATAATCCTACATACAAGACCTCGACGCTGATATTTATGATATAGGCGTCTGGGTCGTAACACTAAAAGACAAATATCATGTGATACGTCTTACATTGTAGAATTACACATCTTAATGTCTATGATATGTTGTTCGCTATAAATAGTCACGACTGGGTGTTGTAAGCCATTCATATCTTTCACATCATCATCATCATCATCATCATCAATCCCTTAACCCAAGAGGTCGTTGGGGTATCACAGTTGACTTTACAACCAATTCTCTCCATCTTTCCCTGTTCTCTACTGCCCTTTGGGAATCTCCAAATCCCATGCCTGTCCACTCCTTAATGTTGTCTTCCCACCTCTTTTTCTGTCTGCCTCTTCTTCTGCACCCTCGCACTGTGCCTTGCAAGATTGCTTTTGCCAGTCCAGATGATCTTGAGACATGACCGTACCACTTCAGTTTGCGCTTTTTTACTGTGGTTAAGAGGTCTTCATAGGATCCGATGGCTCGTTGGATCCTGTTGTGGACTTCTTCGTTGGTTACATGGTCAATATATGAGATGCCCAAGATCTTGCGGTAGCATCTCTTTTCGAAGGTTTGAATCCTTCTTTGTAGATCTGATGTGAGCGTCCATATTTTGCAGGCATACAGAAAGATAGATATGACAATCTAGCGCATCAGCTTTATTTTGGAACCAAAAGCAATGTTGGTATCTTTCCATATTGGTCTCAACCTTATTATTGCTGCTGTTGTCTGGGCAATCCTGCAAAATAGTTCTGTTTTGGAGCCCTCATCTGTGATAATTCATCCCAAGTATTTGAAGCTTGTGACTCTTTCCAGCTTCAATCCACTGACCTTTATTTCTGCAATGATGCCATTGGTGTTGTTTGTCATCAGTTTGGGGCTTTCGACGCTAATCTTCATACCGTATGCTGTGGAGGTTGTGTCGAGGCGCTCGACCACATTTTGGACAAAATTTGCTTGTTTTGGTCATTTGTTCCACGCAGAAAATATGGTCGGCGATGTTCACTGATTTGGATGGGCTACGCTTTAATCTTACTATTAATGTTTAATATTTCGGAGTCACGCCCTACCCTAGGGAAAGGCGAACGAGGCAACCGTCTTGGGCCCCGAGCTTCTCCGCAATGCAATTTTTTTTTCTTGGGGCCCCGCGCTCATTGCTTGCTGCCTTGGGCCCCGCACATCCTAGGGCCGGGCCTGTTCGGGGTTGCTTCTCACTTCTTGGATGCTGGTTATCGTCAGTTGTTTCAGAATTTACCATTATCTCTGCTTCCTTCACCTTTTTGTGCTCCAGTTCGTTGCCTGTCTGTCTCTAACGGAAGGCTTTGTTTTTTACGGATGCATGATAAGTCATCACAACTACCACAACAGTTATTTTACTAGCAGTACGATCAATAGTGCGGTGTGACGCGGGAGAGAGTCCCATGAGTGATGGGAATCCACATCCAAACCAGAGATAAGTTTTCGCCGAAAATCATGTGTAAACACATATTTGGGCAGAGTTTTCAACTTTAAATAGAAACACTGCTCAAACACGTGTTTGCGCACAAACTTCTCAAAAAAGTTCCATCTTAATCAAACGAAAATGTAACTAAATATTTCTTTCTAATGACATTTAGACTATTTTTCAGAAGAAGAAACATAACTCTATTCAACATGTATTTGGATGGATAGATACGATAGATGTATATATCCGAATGTTCTACCACACAAATTTCGAAAATGATTAGGTAACATTTAGTTCTCATAAGTAACTGGTTGAAGTGGGGTCATGAAGAAAGGCCGAATATAGATGTCTTGTTTGCCATTTCTGTTGCTCAAGCACATTCCAGACATCAATAGCATTATCTTAAGAAATATATAGAATTTAATTAATATTTGCAAATTTTATGCAAAAACATATAAAAATATACGCACCCCAATATGTACACCTCGGTAGAGCTGATGAATACTACTGAGCTACAACTTATAAAGAAATAAAAATGTAAATAAAAAGTAATTCGATCGTTCTTTTCCCCATGCTTTTTCAAGAAATGGCGGTGATTATGTGAGTCCGATGGTCCGAACTAATCCGATAAATCAACCCCCCAAATATGTGTTGATCTTGATGGACGATATGTGTGTCTGATGTCGCCTGTTCATTGAAATGTGCAAGTTTGCTGCATGCAGATCTTTCCAAAACAAACCTGCGTACACTTTAGACATATTCCGGTAATTGGTAACAGACATATCTAGCGCGAAATTCAAAATGGCCACAGAGGTTTGTGCTATTCCACGTGGATTTACAAGTCACCAAACAGGATTTGCTCCGAAAATTCAGTGAACATGTCACCAAAAGAACTCTTCAGCCGACAGTTCCAACACAGAAGCGTGAAATACCTGTAATTGCATAAAACGTTCACCGATGTGTGCAGAAAAAAAATTGGCAGCAGTCTTTTGCAGGTTTTATAAATAGGTGATATCTTCCTCTAAACCGACAATCAATATCATCATGGGTCAAGGATTGATTTATCGGCCAAGGTCCCGAATTGCTTGTGAAATGTCGCGCGACAACCGCTATGCCGTTCTAAATCAGAAGTAAAGAACAATAGCTTTCTTGCGAGTCGACTCTGCTTTATCTTAGCATTTTTTGCGTTATACCAACAACTTGTGTCGGGATACGACAACTTGAATAAAAAAATCACATTATATTTCAAGTTGAATGGTAATTTTTTTTATAGACCAACCCGCTAGGATACAAAAGTAATTTTTACCGAATACAAAATAATAGATTTAACATTTTTAATACAAAATATAAATAATGGTATACAGCCAATGTGTATTTAATTCAAAAAGTTTTAGAGAGGTGAAAGGATTTTTTCATGAGTCTAACGTGAAAATATCGGTATGAAGAGACTATATATATATATATATATATATATATATATATATATATATATATATATATATATATATATATATATAATGGATCAACAGTAGGAATAGCAAAATCTGAATTAAATCTGATTTAATTCATGCGTTTATAAGAACTGAAGAAAAGTCGCCAATTGATGAAAATAACAGTTTCTGTTTAATATGGCCATCCTGTTCGCTTGTTGTTGACACCCATAGACAATTTTTCGGGGATAATATATTCTCATCATGTTTTATACCATTTGAAATGACCGAAAGAAAACAATATTGAAGACATCTTTAACACGATCTTGAAAGTCCAGTTGCTAATACAAATATCATTGAAATGAGACTGCAAAGAAACAAAGAAAATAAAATACGCTGAATTCAAAGAATAGTTAAGTAAACAATCCATGAGCGAGGAGACGATTTCCGTAATTAAAAAAAATAAGAATCTATGTAAGTCACGTGGGTGATCAGTGGCAGGTATACAGAGCTGAATTGCAAGCATACGAAGAAATATCAGGTTGGATAATGGATACAGATACATTTTAACAGTAAAAGATATTTACTCCAAATACTCTCAGACGCAGAAAATGAGATATACTCTAAGACTGAGAAAAATAAAAAGGAAAGAGAGATGAGATAGACGATGCATTTAAAGAAATTCTCAAACAGCGAAAACCAGAAGAGATATAGCTGAACGAGTGAAAGGACCTTAACATCATGAAATACGGAATACTTTTCAACTGATTGGAAGGAAGGAAGAAACCAGATCAATAAGTCTAATCGGTTATCTGACAACTGATACGTTTAGAAGGTCTTAATTTAAAGCAGTATTATCCAAATCTTTTCTCTTGGGAAAACTACTAACTCATGGACTAGCCTCTAATTGTTTGCACACCATGTCGTAATTACTATAATTTAAACAGTAAAACAGACACCAGTTGCAGTGCGAATGTTGTTAGACTTCGTGATGTTGTTTGGAACCAATTTTAATAAGACAGATGGCTTGTTTAAATTTCATTGTGTGCGCAAAACGTGTCAGAAAAGAGACATTTTATGTTTGTTTGTTTTTTTAAAACTAGAATTAAAGTTTTAAAGTTAAGTACCTATTAGTTTCTCGGTTGAAGAATAGAATGATATAACAATCAATTAAACGACAAATGAAACCCATCGAATAAAACTAATCTGCGAAGTATTCGATTCACATTAGCGGGCGTACAGTTTGGCCATTTACAGAAGCCTTAGTGCTTAATAGTATTACACCTAACTACACCCATCGAAGTCTCGAACTTCCCAAGCTCGTTACCTACAATGAAGCTTGAAGTTCACTGCATAAAGCCAATTGGCCATGTTCAGTACAAAATAAATATTATAATACGCACACGATTGAATGGTGTCACAGAAATGCAGAAATTGAGTGAAATGCATTTACCTCTTCATAAATCTACATTTGCACTAAAACTCTACATTTGCACTGTTGAAAGGGAGATTGACTTTTGGTGTAACATGTGTGTCCTTTTTAATTTTACATACCACAAGCCATTATTATTGATAGTTTTCAGAGAATCGTATCATTCAGATATATATATATATATATATATATATATATATATATATATATATATATATATATATATATATATATATATATATTGTTTGTAGTTTTGCTATTTTGTTTGTAGTTGGACTGAAAAATCCAGTATAAATTAAGAACATATTAGCAGTAATACTGTGCAAAATTCATCAAATCAGATCTTACGATAAATGTTCTGTGTTGTGAATTCTGTCAGACATTTCTGACTTCTAGCTGATTCCTCGTAACAAAAAGAACCTTGAATGTGACCATGTCTCGAAACACCTCACGTGAACAACCATGAAATGGGAAACTTTTATTCAAAGCTGTTACCGTTCAGGTTGATGTGTTTATTTAAATACATATGGCAAACCGTGTTGTCGTTTCTAAACAGCACAGTCAGTAATATCCTATTAAAAAAATGTCTCACTAGTTTTAGTGTTAGCTATTTTAGATATTTTCTTCGATGTAAAAGTTTAATCCATGTCTTTTTTGTGAAAAATATAAAAGAAGAAGGAAAATAGTTGTTTTGTACTCATTTATTGCTATATGTTATTTGCATTTAAATACTAATTTTTTATTTCTTTCATTTTGTTTTTAACACTTTTGTCCTGGCCGCTATTATGGCACAAGAATGGTAAGCGAAACAGGGCTTCCGCGGAACAAGACAGTAATATGTGGCATGACGGTTATACGTGGCATGACACAGTTTAATTTCAGAAGTGTAAAGAAAAGCAAGGCACACACATACACATAATATACACGACCATTTTAAGCAGGTATGTAGATAAAAGAAAGACACATTTGACAAAATGCAAGAAACTTATACATTTATTTGTAGACATAAATACGTTCTTGTTAAAAATTAACATTAAGACATAATTAGATGTTAATTAATTATCACGCGATCGCTTTATAAACAGCGACTCGACATGTTCAAATTTCATGTAGCATACCATTCAGGGATTATTGTATAAAATTACAGATAACAAAATAATAATAATGACAAAAAAAAACCACATAATAATTATGTATTATACTCGTCTGTTTAAAAACTGTTATATCTGATTTCGTGGCTAAAATAAAAGAATAAATATCGAAATATAGAGGTTCGCATGCTTCACAATTTGAGGGCAATGGCATGTAGCCTGAACAACGTGAAAGCTTGTTGATATTCCACGCTAACATTTATTTTTTTTTTTTTTTTAAATGTTGTGCACAATGAACTTTGATGAAGAGTAGACGTTAGACAGACAAGCAGAAAGACCTAGTGAGTATTGTGTCTCGCTTTTTCTGACACTCATCACAAGCGAGACAAAGAAAAAGTAATCAAGCAAGACTGACCGTAACCCCATGATTACCAGTTTTAGTTGGTGGCATACTCCAAGAAGGACAAAGAATATCCATCGAAAAATATTTAAAACAAAAACTAGTAAAGACGAAACTTTCATCAGGTGCTTCATTCTTGAAACAATCGGGATTACTCTATACATACATACATACATACATACATACATACATACATAGACAAAGGACTTTTAAGTACGAACATGGTGATAATAACATGAAATCGGGACGAAAATTGTCTAGGTTATGAAGACTGGATATTCTATATTAGATATAGTGAATACTATAGGTGGTGTCCCACGATAGGTTGGTTGGCATTTTCTTCAAATTGAAAGATTTTCTTTCACAAATGGCCTTTAGAGTAAACATTTTCAAACAGAGAAGACAATCTCAATTCGTCATGAAGACAGATCACATTCTGATAAATAAATAAATAAATGGTTCAAGTTCAGTAGTTCATTCATGAGTGCATCCAGTTTACAACATTTTCCTTAAATCGGAATACAATTGAAGTCAGAAACATAATTATCAGCAAGTCAATGTACACAACTGGTCCATTGTCCTCAACAACGTGCTCAGCTCCAAACTTCGAAAGTTCCGCTGTTTTTCAAAACAGACTTATATTTTGGCAGTATGGGATTGAGGAATACATACAAGATTTACTTACCTCTGAAACTGAAGAGCTTAACCAACGTGCAAAACTGCGCACTTCCAAAAATGAAAATTTGACAACGGAAGAGCCACAAACATGCTTGGGGAATTTAACATTTTGCGAAATAAACATATTTTAGCACATTCTCTTTACGAAGAACTGAGCTTGGTTTAAATTACAATCAAGAGATCTATTAGAATGACCTTAGCAAATCATAAAAAGAAATGGGACCAAGTCTTTGGAGCTATTTTGTTATTCTTTTCATAAATACATGACCTCCGAGTTGTTCAGCGTAGGGATAATATGAATATTGGATCGAAAAACTCAGCAAAAGAAGCTTACATAGCAATGTACCGAGTGGAGCAACGCCTGGCGGCCCGGGTAAGGGAGATAACTTTACACGGCTAATTACCGTGCCCGTAAAGATGCATATTCCAGTCATATGAAATTGTGTAAACATTCACTCTTAGGAGATTGTGTGAACATTCACTCCTTGCAATAATTAAATTGGTTAGCGTCCCAGAGGGATGTTTTTTATGTATTAAATGTCAGTTGCTGCTGAACGATCATTTCATATACTCATCATCTTATACATTCTTATCATACGAACACCAACAAGAATTTGAAACTGATGGGTTACTGTCACAAAAACTATGCGTGTTGTTCATTGCAAGACTCTATTAGCAAACATATCTTTGGTTTTATTTCCCTGGTTTAAATAACAATTATAAATAATAAATAAACTGCGTCTTGGGCAGGAGCTGTGAGATCTGATCTTCATATGAATGATCAATGGAATGTCATCAAACCATTTAAGAATGGTATTCTCTTACCACATAATAATTTAAAATAATCTTTCTTCTTCAAACCTTTGGAAGCGAATTACGCCTTATATTTGAATCAAGCAGAATACTTGACTCACGTGCCATACTCGAATCACGCACAATATTTGTATCATGTACCATGCTGTTTTGTCGACAATTACCGTATCTGTCTATCACAGATTCAAATTCGTCACTTCCGGGAAAACCGAGAGCATATGTCTTCTTTCTGAATATTACCGGTGGTGGTTCCTTTTTTACACCAGGTGGAGGAGTCATACTATCTGATATCCTGGGCAAATGCAGCATGTCTCTCTTTGTAGATGAACCTGTTTTTTTTGGACGACTGAATAAAAGGCCTTCCTCTTCCAATGATTCTTTCTCCTTCCTTTTCAGTATTGGTTTCAGTTCCTTTTGCGTGACAGAGTCTAAAGCTTGCAATCTACGGGGTGTCAGGTCAAATTCGACTCTCCTTCTCTTTGGTACAGTGTGCATGGATACCCTCGATGGAGCAAGTGGCTCCGTGAACTTGATTTCAATATTTGACTTTGTCGTCCGGGGACTTTTTGTCCTTTTTCCATCACCTGGTTCTTCGGGTACATTTTCCATCACATAACCCGCTTCCAATCGCACTGAGTTATTTTTTCTTTCGAGTAGCGCCACATTTTCTTCAGACAGCATCGTATTTGGCGTAACGGGAGCAAAAAACTTCGTTCCTTTCTGAATGTATTCCAATTGTCTACTTTCGAGATCAAAACATCTATCATGACCACGAAGTTTATAATGTGACAAGGAGTGTAGAAATTCTTCTTTCGAATACCGTTCTTTGATCTTATTCACGTCTTTTAATTTTTCCCTTAAATCCAAACTGTCTATAAGTCCAAAGTGAGCTCTTCCCTCAAAATGTTTCTCAGATCTGGGCGTACCTTGTTGGCTTACGTTAAGACGATCTCGAAGACGAATCTTCTGTCCGTTCATATCAAGTAAGGGCGATGATGTATTGGTATGGGAGCTTCGATAGGATCCAATTGTTTCTGTTCTTGGAGTCGATGATGTGGAAGAAGATGATGTATCACTATATCTACTACTGTATGAATTAATCCTAACCCTTTCTCCATCGTTGGGACCATTCGATCGGAGAGCGTATTGATATTTCCCTGTCGTCAGTTGGTCCGGATCTCTGTGCCCGATCTGAGGAAGTGGAATCTGATGCTTAAACCTTGGTTTCTTATCGTGTACTGGAATTCCCTGGAGATTTGCAAGACCTTTGCTGTAGTCAACATTTAGAGTCAATTTCTGAAGTCTTTTACGGATTTGTGAAAATGTAGCATCAGGACCAGCGTCCAAGAAGTTTTGCATCCGGTCCGTTTGCTTTGCGGGTTCAGGTTTCCGAAACTTTCTAAACAAAATTCCAATGCTCTGTACTTGATTCATTTTCCCACAAGCTTTGGTAAAAAAAAAATGCAATGAAGTTTTGCACCTCTGAATGAGATATAGATTCAGATTGTATGATCATAAATCAGAGTTATTTCACCTTTACCTTGGCGCCACCCTTCATAACTTGTTTTTCAAACAGTTAAAACTTCTGTTTCCACAGATAGCTAGGTGTATATCCATATATCCTTTGTGATTTCTGATTTTTCGATAAATTCACCGCTACGTTCATGATGAATAACTAACTTCTCTATATCTGCATTAAAAAATATATTTCTCCGTTGTTTATGAAATGAGTTCATAAACTTACTTGCAAATACTTTTCTCTGATATGTCCTTATAAATGTCAAATATACAATTGTATTTCTACAACTATTTGTATTATGAAAAATACATATCACTCAAAATCAAGATTATTCTGAAAGTTCCACGTCAGGCTTTCTCTCTTAGCTAGCACCTGACTAATCTGAGAATTATATCAAACTAATACTTAACCCGTGTTTTCACGCTGAGTTGGCTCATTTGAATAATTGAATTGTGCATAAATATAACAGACAATAGTAAAGAATAAAAGAGAAGTCCCAAATCAACTGTAAACTGATCACTGAAACTACGTTCAGCTATGAAAGAAATATTAACATTACCTTATTACTTTTCGCTATCTGTGAAGTAATATTGTTTTGTTGTCTCGTTTGTAAAGCGACACTCTCTCGTTCACGACTAAAATGTTTATATGAGACGGTGGGTATTCTATACAATTGCAATACAAAGGCAGCAGACTCGTCGCTTTAAATTGGAAAATTCAAAACTGTCTTACCAGAAATAGTTCATACATTACGAATACTTATACCCATTGCCCCCAGCTAACTCTTGTGAAAATGTGTGCTTTATTTAAGGTAAAAATTTGTCTATAAGGATCAGTTAAGATACAGTACAAGTTTGTTCTTTACAGCAAGTTGTATTTAATATGAATGAACCTCCTGAGGTGTTTTGTATACATGTCCATGCGAATTAGTTACCTACCCATATTTGCTGGGTTTATTTCCAGTTCTGATTTGCTTGTTTTAGAACATTTGCAGTAAATGTACGGATAATACAAACATGTGATTTGCGTGATTTGTGTAATTTTGAATTTTTTTAAACGTAGCTTTAACAATTTTTCAGTCATATCGCCACGATGTCTGCAGTGTGGCAGTTTATAGTGATGTCTAGAACTAGGGCATCATGCCGCAGACATGTAGCATCATGTCCCACCCAGTCACATTATCCTGACACCAGGTCGACCAGTCCTAACACTAACCTCTTAATGTTGAGCGCCTAGCGAGGCAGCTGTTAGTACAATTTTATACGTCTTTGGTATGACTCGGCCGGGGTTAGAACCCGAGACCTCCCGAATCCGATGCGGACGCTCTAACCACTAGGCCACCGGAACAGTGTACAAACATGTGAAAAAATGCTTTTATACATATTATATAATACAGTCAACACCTTTACATTTTTGTTAGATGATATGGTGTTTTAAATATGCAGTGAAAATAGACAATACCAAATGTTCTCTGCTATGGTTAAACATGTATCATTTATGCAAACGAATGATTATGTAGGAATTTCCTTGGGTGATTCCTGCGCGTGTCAATGATGGACATATGATCTTTAAACAGGGGTGTCATTAAAGGCACGTATCACTGTATTTTATGTCGTTCGTAAATTACGTTCGGTTATCTTATCGTACGTACCCGAGCAGCATGAAGGAAGGACAGACAAAATTGTATGAAATGTTGGACACCCCCATGTTTGTCTGTCCCGCCCCTCCTCCCCCCCCCCCAACTCCTCGCGACGAGTTTATTGTTGGGAAAGGAGCACGGCGAAAACCAATGTCAACAGAGGCTACCAGCCGATCCGTGATGGTGTAGGGGACCCAAACGTGTAAACGTTTTATTAGTCAA
The DNA here is from genome assembly GCA_016617855.1 of Megalonaias nervosa. Lineage (NCBI taxonomy): Eukaryota > Metazoa > Mollusca > Bivalvia > Unionida > Unionidae > Megalonaias > Megalonaias nervosa. The sequence goes on along the minus strand of JAECUM010036779.1, from coordinate 13,770 downwards.
GAAAAACACAAAGTTTTCTACACATAAGGCAGCAAAGTTAGCCACTGTTTTTTGTATGTTATGCTGGACAAGATGGAATGCTTTACCCAAGCACAGGAAGACTGTCTGAATGAAAGCGTTATAGTATACGTTTGGGCAATTTTGGGCTCACAAATCAATGTGATTAACTGGATAATGTAGCCAAGAATATAACGTATGAAAACAAATTCTTGCAAACGTTGAAAAGTTGGCTGGCTAAGCTGAGAAAGCAGCCTCCTCGTTGTTAAATAAGTACCAGTAATTTTTTGGACATGCCAAAACCAAGATGGGGGCCGCATTTACATGATTCTAACTGACATGGATCTTAATGCTAGCACCCATGAGGGGTATATCAACGAGCTTCTTAGTGTAGACGAAGACATGCACCAATGTCGATATTAATTCGATAAAGATGTCAGCACAAGTGCGCACGCTCCATCAATAGCAACAAACTAAGCATGAAAAGTTCGGGTTTAACCAGCCCTCGGCAAGCGCAACAACGACACAAATCAGTATCATGTAGAATGTTCAATCGTTGCAAGAAGTTGAAGATCACTCAGCCAATAAAACTGCACTACTCCTGAGTGGTATCGCGGTTTAGCTTGCAGCCATCTGGTTTCTCCACTGAGCATCAAGCGCCCTTTACCCATATGAGAGAGGAGAACGGCAACGACGCAACGGCTATCGTGATGACAAGCACCACCATGTTTCTGGCCAGTCAGCCAAGAGCATTGCCAAAGATCGTAAGCAAGCACGACACGATTGATCCTATAATTTCGTGTAGTGCCGCCGACGATTTTTCTGTTTTGTTTGTCTATTTGTTGAACAATGCTGGCATCAATGTGTGAGTCATGTCACAAAAGTACAACGCCGTTGTATGTGATATCCGCCAGTAGACACGTAGATAGCCTTCTTTTGCTGAGAAAATAAGATTCCTTTACGGACACGCTAAAAAAATGCAATATTACTGAGGTCTTGCGTCGAGCGGCGGACTACGAATTTATTCAAAAGGAAAGCTTTGGCTGTCTCCTACTGCGTATAGACCCACCGTTGTCCTACGTCTTTATTACATTGACGAGGTTGCGTAATGTGGCAGTTTATGAGGGGTTGGGGGTTGGATTTTTTGCACCAACTGCCACGCCATGACACGCGTGGTCTTAGGTTACTTAGAGTCGGCCGACCAGTGCACCTTACCCAAAAGATTATAAGAGCCATAGCAGAATCAATGAGTGACCTTGATATGGAGTAGCTACTACATGGGGTGGAGGCTAAGCCGGTGTACAAAACGACGGCCCACAGAAGTGAAAGTGAAACACTAACACATCAGCCTGACAATCTGTCTCAGCTTGTGACTTCTGGAGCAGCCAAAAGACACATAGGTGACCTAATCGCTACGAGAGATGAAGAAGTTGCAAAAACCGATAATACTGTAAACGAAGCTAAACTGGTGGCCATGATAACATCCTCGCTGGGATCGTCTCTGCTTAGCCTGTACACAGCGGTCGTGAGCGACACTGTGTCCATGGAAAACTGCAAGCATCTTGTGAGGGATTTAAAATCTGATCTGCTCGTCTTTGAAAAACAACAGCAGCCATCTCTACTTCACGTACGGCCCTCTACTAAAACAAATTGCGGCTGCTATGATAACATATAGGGATGTTGAAAATCGTAGAGTCAAAAATGACAAACAATTTCTGCGACAACTCAACCGAATACGGAGCCATCAGGGGTACCAACAGAGGAATACAAGACATGCTGTGATGATGAAACAAAAGCTGGGCTGAGCAAAAGGTTGGCGCTCACACCGCTTCAGTACAGCCATCGGTGGCTGCACGAGTGCAAAATAGTACGATGTCATTTTATGTTCCATGGGTTTGCCTAGCTTTGGCAGTTGGACTCGTGTAAGTATTATGCGACGGCTCACCGCCTCAGGAGTGGTACCAAAAACGATAAACGTCAGCAGCAGCTAATGGACACATGCACGACCCTTTTTATGGAACATTTTTGTAAGAAATGAAAGATATCCACACAACCGTATGCCAAAGTCCCCGAAAACCTCCTTAAAATGGAGCAGTACTCAGTGGGTCTGAGATTAGGGATACGGTGCTTACCAGACGCTGTTAAACGTGCAGACATCTGTTACCAGCGTCAAACACAGCCGCCACTACAAGTATCTGGAAAAACACCAAGCTTCACAGGCCGAATACCAAGGTAAACGCAAGTAGCATCTCAATGACCTCAATGAAAGAAAGGAAGACGAACAGCTGGACGAACGGGCTAAGTAGGACGTTGACGAACTGGTGACTTTAGAAAGAACAGGAAACGGCCCACTTCTTGTTCCTGTCAAACAAGTATGCGCTGATCTTGGTTGATATCCATGGTCGTTACAAGCAGGACGAGACCGTGAAGGAGATTTGCAAAGTCAGACCCAACAATTAATGGCAAACCGATGCTCTGGAGATGAGACAAGTTGTCCATTGAAAGTGATCGCCGACAGCCCATACTTTGCGCTGGATTCTATAATCAGTACACATACGGAAATTTTTAGCTGGTTTCAGTACAAAAATAGCTGGCGAACTCAAGTTGTTTTACTTGTTAATTCTATAAAATTATTCTTCATTAAATACTGAATTTCTTTTTTCAAAAATCTATGCTTGACAGGATTCTTCTTGTAAGGATGCTGTTTCACAGGTGTAGAATCTAGAATCTCACTTTCACGATAAATTTTATTTGTTCGTGTTGGAACATCAGGAAACCAGTATTCACATAATAGCTGTGTTAGTTAAATCTTCCGACGGATATAGATGTGAAAATTTCTGGTCCAAATCATTTAATATTTCTGAATTCCTAAGATTGGTTAAACCAATGTCACTACAGTCTGATTGCATTTCATCGTGTTTATCCACTCTGCGTTCGACAGGTACAACTAAATTGATTAACTGGGATATCTCTATCAAAATACTCATTTAACTTATTTATATGACAAAGATGATTCTGTTTCTGCCTCCCAGGAGTTTTGATGACACAATTTAAATTATTTGTTTTCTTTTCAGTGTATAAAGACCATAACATTTTAGCTCGAAGAGGATTTTGAGGTATGGGCAAGAGAGCCAGAACTCTATCACCAGGTTGAAAACTCCTTTCCTTTGAACTGCTGTAACACATTAAATTTACTTTTGACTGAGTATATTAAAGAGTTCTTGCTACTTTACAAGCCTTTGACAACTTATATTTGAAATCAGAGACATAGTCAAGAAGATTATTCTTTGAATCTTCATTTTGAAAGAAGATTCTCTTGTAATAACGCCAGTATGTACAAAATCTATTTCAAAAGTACTATAACCTAATGCTTCTTGAACTGAGTTCCTAACAGCAAATAACAGCAAATGAACACTCTCTTTCCAATCTTTTCCTGTATCAAACCAATATGGCCGAATCATATTCTTCAAAGTTTGATGAAATCTTCCCAAACCCCATTGTCCCTCAGGGTGAAAGGCAGAAGATTTAAACTATTGGATTCCTAATTCGTGCAAATACCAGACATACAATCTGAACCTTGATAAGACTGGAATATTTAAGTTTAAAAACTATAGTTTTAGTTTTAATATTTCACAGTGAATTGACTCTGGAAATCTTTTGGATGCGTACATTATGGTCAGTAAGTATTGGTTGCCTGACTTGGTCTTAAGTAAGTGACTGAAGTCTACCAAATTCTGCTAAATGGCTCGTCAAATGTATGAATAGGTTGCAAATCAGTCAGATACCCTCTGATTAGTTTTACTTATCATTTGATAATGGTGATAACAACTACATTAATTAGAAGCATCACTTAATTTTCGGCCAATAAAATGATTCTCGACATTGTGATAAGTCTTACTGACTCTTAAATAGCCAGCCAAGGGAGTTTCATGGGCTAGACTAACAATTTCCTATTGATATGATTTTAGAATGACAATTTGTTAGCACAATGACTAGTCATCTCCAGCGGGTACCTCAGGTGGTCTCCATTTTCTCATGAGGACCCCATGTTTTATTATTACAAATAATATAATGGGACTTATGTGGCTTCAGTTTCGCTAATAGCCCTCTGTAATAAACAGGAAATCACAGGATCTTGTTTCTGTTCGACAATGAGTGATTTTCTTTTCTCACTCTGATTATAACAGAGAGAAAGAGTAGTAGTAAATCACTGTGATCAGTACCTAATGATTTATCAAAACCAGGAACAAAACTGACCTCAACATAAGATTCACCAACAAATGTGTAAGCTAAGGAATAATTTCCTGATCAAAGTCGTTCTCAAGAGCTATTTTTGCCCTAGATCTGGTGATTGCACAAGCAGGATTGAATTCAGGGATCTCAACAGGATCAACTTTCTGACCCAAACAAGGCTTGTCAGTTACAAATGGATTAACCACAACCTTATCTACAGCTACGTCATTGCCTGCTAATGAATGAATACCTTTTATAGGAAAAGAATTCACTTCTACAAGAGTCACGGATTCTCAGACTATGTCTGATACCAAATTGACCCATTGTAGAGGAACACTAACAAACCCGCACTCTACTTCATGAATAAGAACACTCTCATTAGAAAAAGACTTTCCGACAAAGAACTTGATAACAAAAGACTCTGAGAAAACTCTCCTCTTTCTTAGTATTTTAATAGAGATAGATTTAGCAGAATCACCAATATGTGATATATAACTTCATGAATGATTCATAAGTCTACAAATCAGAATCAGGCTAGGGTTTGTTTGACACAAAATTGTTGCCTTGACCTCTTTGAGATAAGAACATTTGTCATGGCTCTTTCTATTGCCTATTTTTCAATCTGTAGCAATCAGAAATAACATGTCAATTCTTCTGACAGTAAATGCAGGTAGGAAGAGATAAGGATTTCTCACCAGTCTTATCAGAAATTTGATTTTTAAAGCTGTGCTGAACTTAAATGAGACTGAAATGATTTTTTTTCAACCAAAATCTGCTGCGATGAAGACTTACTGACAAATGAAACTTGGTGAGTCAAGGAATAATCATCAGCAGTGAAAACAGCATTTTCCAATGTTTCCACCTTTTGCTCCACAATGCCTTGACATCACTATGGATGCAATTCTTGAACTGTTCAATTAATATGAGCTGTTTGAGGTTAATGTAATTTTGTTTAACCTTCGTGGCTGGGCACCACCTATCAAATAGTTTTCTTTTTCGCTAGCAAATTTGACATGGGTTTGTTCAGTTTCTTTTCTACAATTCATAAACCTCTGTCGATATGCCTTAGGTACCAACTCATAACGTTTAAGATACATTCCTTAACCACATCATAATCAGCACTTTGTTGTACCATAGTGAAGTGTAGACTTCAAGAGCATTGCCAATAAGTACAGTTTGTACTAACAAAGTCCAATGCCCTCTTGACCATTTTATGTTTTCAGCAATTTTCTCAAAGTCAAGAAAGTAGATAGCTACTTATTTTTCTTGAAAGGGTGGAGTTACTAACCTAATATTTCTGGCAACATCAAAACCTGAACTTGTGCATAATGTGTGGGGAAAGGAGTGTTTTCCGCCTGAAAGCTCTTATTCTTTTAATTTATATTGCATTTTCCTTTCTTCTTGTTCTCTCTGATTCTCTTTTTCTGCATTAGTATTTGCCGCTCTTTTGCTCTTTCTACATTTGTATTTGCCTCTCTTTTTCCTTTCTCTGCATTTGTATTTATCTACTTCTTTTTCTTCATAAGGTGGGGTGTACTCGCCTTATATATTTTGCAACATCAAAACCTGAACTTGTGTGTAATGGGGGGAAAGGGGCGTTGTCTGCCTACCAGCTCTAATTCTTTTGATCTCTCTCTCTCTCTCTCTCTCTCTCTCTCTCTGGTTTTCCTTTCTCCGCATTTGTATTTACCTCTCTCCCCCCCCCAACATTTGCATTTGCCTCTCCTTTTTCGCTTTCTCAATTTGCAAATCGATTGTTTTTTCTGAGGCTGAAGCTTTATTTATTCCAATTACATCTGGGTTTTTAAAACTGTATTTTTAAAATAAAATTCCTATTAAAACCAGAGACAGACTTAATAATAAGACCGAATCATTACCATCCAAAAATTCTTTCCCACCAAACACTGAACCACAATATTTTCTATTTCTAGCCTTGTTAAATATGGTTTTAGTTCCGAAATATCAAAATATCTTAAAAAAGCTTAAGCAACTAGCCCTTTTGTATAAACTCTAACCCCTTCTGGATTTGGTTTAGGATTTGAAACAAAGTTCTCTGCATTAGAAGACATTGTGAATGCTTGCTGGTTTCAGAATAGATTTCTTGAATGTGTGAAGTTAAAATCTTTACAGGGACAATGAAAATTCCGAAACAAAGTCAATTTCAATTTTATAGACAGTTTTTTAGCATCTTTCAAATGTTTTAAAGAAATTTAGATCCCGGACGAGACAACAATTTCTATCACGACTCTGTGGTCTTAAACTATGTAACAGAAAGGAAGCTAACAAGTTCAGTAAAATCAACAAATAATTTATTTCCCTAGAATACAAAATGAAAGTTCAAAAGATGCTTATATCATTGTGAATTCAATTTCCGAATAATCCTAAATGCCCTTTCATTAGTCCAAAAGTATATCATGCTCCCGAATGAATTCCAATAATCTTGAATGTGTTGATGTACCACAACTGTGCTGTTTCATACCGCAAAACACATGTGTCTAATAAAAGGAACTACTTTTTATTGTAAACAATGTACCCTCATGTTGCCAACACCGAAGATTTCGATCTATTAGATTTGTTTGTGGATGAACTAAGCAAGATTCTTGATCCCTATCAGAGCAGAGATGATAAAGTTGACGGTGCGGTCGAGTTAACGGAGTCACAAAAGAAACTTTCCACCGAGTAAACGACTGAACGTAATATCCAGCGATGGTTTCTTGACAACGAACGTGAAAACATGCGGTATTGAAAATATCATTATGATCATTTTAACACATATTGAAGAGAAATGTTCACAACGATTGTGTCACGTTTGCTAAGCCCCAGCTATAAAGTCATGTATAATCTCTAATCTACCTGTCTTGGGAATACACCGCGGCCTTGTGTTTGATCTCTAAAGATTGCCGCGGGGTTAGTGTTGAACTCTTACACAAGATTACCATGATCAGCCAGAAACCGGAAACTTGAGTCGGCAAAGGCGACCGGTGGTGTCATTTAACAAAGGCTTGCCGTTATCACACCTATATGTTAAAGGTTAGTTCAAGAATCAAAAGGAAAGTCCACGGGGTGAATGAAGCGTGTTCTTTTTCGTCCCCACGTTGACAGTCAGCGAGAGGGACATAGTCCGCTAAGTTTGATTGGATCGGTACATAGCGATATCCAATCAAAATTGAGATAGAGGGCCTGGTTACAATTCAGACTCGAATAATACCTTCCGAAATCGTAAAGAGCATTTTAGTATTTGCCTGGAAGGATTGCGGCCAATAAGATTTACTCCGAGAGAAGAAGCCACTCGTAATCTGGCGGCAGAACTTAAAGGTAGATTCTAAGGAAAGACAAAGCTTTGACAAGGTCAGTAAGTTATTTTGCTCGATTGTTGCAGAATATTACGGCATCATAATTGTAATTATTTGTAGTGTGTACACTTAATTAAGAGGATCGTTTAGTATGGAGAATTACCTTTGTAGTATTTCATTTACATGCGTATTTGAGAAATGGGCTTGAGCCTTACGTAGAGAATTATTAGATGCGAGGCGGAATTATGTAGATTGTAAGCTTGTGGTCAGAATTAATTTTGTAATTCGCTATTAGGTTACTTCGTAGTAAACCAGTGCATTTATTAATGCGTTATGTTAGAATTTACACATGCTTGAATTGTGAATTTGGAAACATGGTTGAATTATGTAAGATTAGTTACTATGGACGTGTGCATATATCAGAGCATGGATATTTGAATATTTGCCTACTTTGTATGAGGGGTAAGGTAAAGAAATGCATCTGATTATTGTGAGAGTTGGAGACAGAACTGAGACTGTAGCCGAGACAGTCAAAGTCGACAGAAGTGTAGTCGTGGGGGAGAAAGTGGAGGAGGAGGAGGAGAAGGAGTCTAGAGAAAGTCGAGGAAGAGGAGGAGAAGGAATTTGGAGAAAGCTCGGGGAGGAAGAGGAGAACGAATTGGGAGAAATAGAAGAGAGATGGGATACAACAGATGAGTAGAAATACAAGGACAGGTGGAAATCAATCTCACACTGCTAATCAAGTGATGCAGTAGGCTTATTAAAGGGTCGAGCGGTAGGAGTATTGGAAATTTTAGTCATCTGATTATTGAATTGTTATTTGTTACGTGTAGGCTCGTACAATAATAACAAGAGAAAAGAGTGAAGAAAACAAGCTTTGTATATTCTAACAAAATAATTTATTTCCCAAGAAAACAATGTAAAAATTGGAAAATAAGACTTACGGTTTGTGAATATAATCCAAAATTTAATCCTAAGAATGAAAAATACAAGTCCTATCACTAAATAGTTCTATTAGAATCCGAGTTCGAATCTCGACGACGTTCCAATATGGAAAGCGATGACGTCAGATGTGGTCCATGTACGAATATCAACAATTCCTCAATTGACTCACAGTTTTTGTTTCCGAATATTCCAGAATAAATTTCCATGAATATCTTTCAGAATATTTTATAAAAAGAAGTCCACTTGTTGAGTTTCCTAGAGAATAAATTATTAAATCCAAAAAACAAATGAAAAACAAACAATCTAGCAACAAATAAAAAAACCCACCTTGTTCCTTCAAGATGTTAAAACGACTCTGACAGAAAAATATTAAGAATGCGTATTTAAACCCCAGAAACATCATTTCAGTCTCGCGAGATGGGTCATGTGTTCTCTTACTACAAGACAGTTATCAGGTACACCAGTGTAGCCCCAGTTAAGAACAAATAATACAGAAAACGTTGTTTACACATGGTGATCATGCAGGCAAAGTATGGCCTTGATACTGACCAATCATTTTAACTTCCTGTTTACGAACATCCCAACCCAAGACGAACTAGGTTAACTAAAAATAATTCTCATGTAACACGTTTTACGTCTTAGATAAACAACATTTACTAAAAGAAAATTTCGAATTACTGAGAAAAAAAAATTCGAATCCCATGGAAATAATCATTACAATAAAATGTAATGAAACAAAAATAAAATAAAGAGAATTTTAAAACTAACACACAAACAATTTAATTACATATACCTAACACTTCCCCCATAACGAAAAAAGAAAGATTTATATAATAAAGCTTTCTTTTTACCATATGTAAATTATACATGAGGTAAACAAAATTACATAAGAAAATTCTTATGAATTATATAAAGTGTATATGAAATAATATTTCTATACACGGGAAAGTGCATCTGCAATCAAATTGTCTTTTCCTTTGATGTGCCTGATGTTCAGATTATACTCCTGCAAAAACAAACTCCACCTTAATAATCTTTGATTTTTATTTTCATCTTGTCGATGAAAGTAAGGGGGTTGTGATCACTATACACATCAACCAGAGAAGGAGCTGAGCTAATGTAAACTTCAAAATGCTGTAATGCCAATATTAAAGCCAAACATTTCTTCTCGATTGTTGAGTAATTTCTTTGGTGTTTATTTAATTTCTTAGAGAAATAGCACACTGGGTGATCAATACCATTGCTGTCTTCTTGAATCAATACTGCTCCAACCCCAACATCACTTGCATCCACAGACAATTTCAAAGACTGATTGAAATTTGGAGCTGTTAGAACCGGCGCACTTTTGAGTATGGCTTTTAACCTATCGAAAGCTTCCTGACATTTTTCGGTCGAGAGAAACTTGTTTCTCTTACTTAACAAATTTGTCAGAGGTTCAGCAATATTGGAAAAATTGGAACAAAACTTTCGATAGTATCCGGTCATACCCAAAAATCGCATTAATTGCTTTTCACTGACAGGCACAGGAAAATCAGAGATAGCCTTCACCTTAGCATCAATAGGTTTAACTTGACCATGTCCCACAATATGTCCTAGAAAAGTTACACAAGCACGGCAGAACTCACTTTTAGATAAATTGATTGTCAAATTAGCATCAGTGAGTCTTTCAAAGAATTTCCGAATCGTGGCTAGATGTCCTTTCCAGGTGTCGTTGTAGATGATGACATCATCAATATAAACATCACAATTATCTAGACCAGAGGTAATCATATTCATCAAGCGTTGAAACGTACTTGTGGAACCTTTCATCTCAAACGGCATTACCTTATATTGATAAGAGTCCATCTGGAGTCACAAATACCGAAATTTCTTTCGCTCTTTCCGTAAGTGGAATTTGCCAAAATCCTTTCAGAAGGTCAAATTTGGTGACGTACTTGACATTTCTAATTTTATCAATACAGTCATCGATTCTTGGTAATGGAAATGAATCTGTCTTTGTCACACTGTTCGCCTTCCTATAATCAGTGCACATACGGAAGGTTTTATCTGGTTTCGGAACAAGTATGCATGGTGAACTCCAATCACTTTTACTGGGCTCTATGAAATTGTTCTCCAAGCAAATACTGAATTTCCTTTTTCAAGTATTCCTGTTTGAGAGGGTTCATCCTGTATGGGTGTTGTTTCACAGGTTTTGAATCTATGATTTAAACGTCATGAAAAATTTTGTTTGTCCTCGTAGGAATATCCGGAAACAAGTGCTCATATTCGAATAATAACTGTTTAAGTTCATTTCTTTCTTGTTGTTGCAAATGTAAAAGTTTCTGGTCTAGATCTTTCATAATTTCCGAATTCCGAAGATTTGTTGCTCCAAGATCAACGGTGTCCAATTGAATTTCTTCACTTAAATCCTCAGTTTGTGGGACAGGTACAACTAAATTAATGGTATGATTTACTTGGCTATCTCTTTCAATATACTCCTTTAACATGTTAATATGGCAAAGTTGTTTTTGTTTTCGCCTACCAGGAGTATTTATGATGTAATTTAAATCATTTACTTTCTTTTCAACCGTTTATGGACCATAATACTTGGCCTGAAGGGGATTTTGTAAAATGGGCAAGAGAGCTAGAACTCTATCACCAGGCTGAAAACTCCTATCCCTTGAGTTTTTATTATATCTTGATTTCATTCTGGACTGAGTAGAGCGCAGACTTGCTCTTGCGACCTCACAAGCCTTTGACAATTTGTACTTAAAATCAGAAACATAATCAAGAAGATTGAGTTCAGTATCTTCATTTGAAAGAAGTTTCTTTTTCAACAACTTCAAAGGTCCACGCACAGTATGTCCGAAAACTAGTTCAAAGGGACTGAATCCTAAAGATTCTTGAACGGACTCCCTAACAGCAAACAAAAGTAAATGAATGCCTTCGTCCCAATCTTTGCTCGTATCAAAGCAATATGATCGAATCATATTCTTTAAAGTCTGATGAAATCTTTCTAAGTCCCCTTGGCTCTCAGGATGATAGGCAGAAGATTTAAATTGTTTAATGCCTAATTCGTGCATAGCTTGCTGGAAAATTCCAGACATGAAATTTGACCCTTGATCCGATTGGACAGATTTAGGAAGGCCAAATTGAGTAAAAAAAACTTTATAAAAGCTTTAACTATAGTCTTGGTTTTAATATTCCTCAAAGGAATTGCCTCTGGGAATCTTGTTGACGCACACATAATGGTCAACAAATATTGGTTGCCTGACTTGGTCTTAGATAAGGGACCAACACAATCTACCATAATTCTGCTAAATGGTTCGTCAAATGCAGGAATTGGTTGCAGATGAGCCTCAGGTATCTTCTGATTGGGTTTTCCTACCATTTGACAAGTATGACAAGATCTACAAAATTTACAAACATCACTTTTGATTTTTGGCCAATAAAAGTGAGTCAAGATCTTGTGATAAGTTTTATTTATCCCTAAATGACCAGCCAGAGGAGTTTCATGGGCCAAACTAAGTATTTCCTGTCTGTAAGATTTTGGAACTACAATCTGATAGTTCACTGACCATTCGTCATTAGCAGGTACCTCAGGAGGTCTCCATTTTCTCATAAGAATTTCATTTTTAATGAAATAACAGACAGGTACTTAAGTGGCTTCAGTTTCACTAATGGCCCTCTGAAACAAACAGGAGATCTCAGGATCTTTTTCCTGTTCGACGACAAGTGATTGTCGTTTATCACCCTGATTAGATAAAAGAGAATGAGCATTTAAAAGAGGATCACTGTGATCAATACCTTTCGATTGATCCAAATTAAAAGTGAAAGTGACCTCATCAAAAGCCTGACCAATACATGTGTCAGCTAAAGGAATATCTTCCTTATCAAAATCATTCTCAAGAGCTTTCTTTGACATAGCTCTGGTAACTGCACAAGCTGGGTATAACTCAGGGTATTCTTTTTCAATTGGATCAACTTTCTGATCCAAAGAAGGCTTGTCAGTTACAAGTGGATTAACCACAACCTTGTCTCCAGCTAGGTCGTTGCCTAGCAACAAATGAATGCTCTCAACGGGTAAGTTAGACACTATTTCAACTGTCACAGGTCCTGAAACTAAGTCTGATGACAAATTTGCAGAATGGAGAGGAACATTAACAAAACCGCACTCTACTCCCTGAATGAGAACACTCTCATTAGAACAGGACTTCTCAGAAGAAGGCAAAATACCTGACACTAAAAGACTCTGAGAAGCTCCTGTATCCCTTAAAATTTTAATAGGGATAGGATTGGCCGAATCACCCAAGAGTGATATAGAACCTTTCGACATGAATGGTTCAAAATTCTCCATAATAAAATCAGACTGGGGTTTATTAGACACAACAAATGTATTGCTTTCAATACATGACCGTGACCTTCACCTCTTAGAAATAAAAGCATTTGGGATAGGTCTATCTTGATTCTGATGCCTATATTTCAACTTGAAGCAATCAGAAATGACGTGTCCTTTTTTCTTGCAATAGGTACACGTAGGCAGAGACAAGGATTTTGAATCAAGTTTTGATTTTGAAAAGTTGTGCCAGATTGAATTTTAGGAGGAGTCGTATTAGGCTGAAATACCTTTCTGCCAGTAGACTGCTGAGTGAAAGTTTTGCTTACAACTGGAACTTTATGAGTTAAAGAATGCCCATCGGCAGCAAGAGCAGCATTTTCCAAGGTTTCGACCTTATGCTCTTCAAGATGAGTTTTAATGGATACAGTTTTTGAACTCTTCAAGTAATACAAGTTGTTTGAGACTTTCATAATCATGTTCAACTTTCTTGGCTAAGCACCATCTCTCAAATAACTGCTCTTTTTCTCTTGCAAATTCAACATGAGTTTGTCCAGATTCTTTCTTATAGTTTCTGACTTTTTGCCGATAAGCTTCAGGGACTAACGCATAACCCCTTAAGATGCACTCCTTAACCAAATCATAATCAGAGCTCTGTTGTACTGACAGGGATGCATAGATATTTCGGGCTTTTCCGAAAAGTACACATTGCAATAACTGAGTCCAATGCTCCCTTGGCCATTTCAAATTTTCAGCAACTTTTTCAAAATAAATGAAATATTTGTCTACTTCCTTTTCGCTAAAACGGGGAACTAACCCGTTATTTCTTGTAATGTCAACACTTGAATATGTATTTGGAGTGGGATCGTGCTTTTCACTTGCCAGCTCAAATTCTTTCATTTTAATTTGAAAATCCCTTTCATCCTTCTCTTTTTCAAACTGTAACTGTTTCTCTTTCTCCCTCTCCTGTCTCTCTCTATCTCTTCT
>JAECUM010036778.1:0-32447 GCA_016617855.1 Megalonaias nervosa | reverse complement strand
ATAAAGTAAATAAGTTATCGGATCGTTTCTTTTTTGGTTATCTTTTTTACAATTTAACTTTTCAGGACTGCAAAAGACCAAACGGAGCTAGCAATATTTTGAGAGGTGTCCATCTGTAGTAAGGCCATGCTGTATAATCTATGACCTAAATTACATCCATCATCTGTATACGAAAACAAAGAAAAATAAAAGTTCTTTTAACAATACCTAAGATATACAATATCTTTTTTTTATACAGCCAGGATAACCAGTGAATAAAACCTGGGAATATCTTCTTATTTAAAAATGAAACTCTATACAAGGTACAAAACTATACAGCGCCGATATTTATTCCATTCTTTCTTTCTTTGTTACATTGGTCCTACGAACCCATATGAGCACTATGATGTCATACCTAGAACGCAGCCTTACTGTAATCGTGTGATTTCAGTTGTTCTAATATCTCTGTTACTGTACTATTTTTGGAGTGCTTTTTCTTTACGATTGATGCCGGTGCATAAAATCCTTCTTCCGTGGCGCCTTGAAGGCGTTTCCGGTGTAGATGAGTGTCTATCAGAGACTATTGGAAGCAATGCGGTATATTGATAGAAAGCCTATTCTTGGATTGAATATAAATTACTTAGTAAATAGCAGACAGAATTGTAGATTCTCTCGATATTTTATTTATAAAAGATGATTAAATAAATGATCTTCTTGGTGGCAAATCGCACGTGCTTCGTAATCTCTTATTGTATCCGCCCTTCAATAATCTCGTATCTTATCTGCATTTTTTTTTCAGAGCATTTGTAATATATTGTATTTTCAAAGGAATTATATCACAGTTGTTAATGTTGCTTCCTAGCCTATTTTTAAACAAATTACGAAACAAATCAATTTCACCAGAAGAAATTCGCTTGTAACAGCGCCCAACCGGATTGATTACATAATCTTAAAAAAAACTACTATGGTTACCAATCTCGTTCTATCACAGGACTTTAAACCAAACAGCAAGAACTTGATCAATATGTGTAGAAGAGAGGGTTAAAGAGATTTTATACTTTTTCTGTAGCACAAGTGCTTCGTTATGGCATCCTTGAAGAAGAACTTTTGGCTTTTGTAAAGTATTTCATTGAAATACTCACTGTTGTATTTGGATTGCTGTCTTAAAGTATTGTCATGTTATAATAATACCAATGCATTAAATTGAGCTTAACAATCTTATCTTCAAAAAGATAGCATTCTTTACGGTAGATCAAACAATACCGACACCTTAATTGCTCTCGCGTTTATCTGCTTTTCTGACAAGCCATGCAAAAGTAAACAAATAGATTTAAGAGCTACTATAAACGTATGATCAATCAGCAATTTTGTGTGATCAATCTTGTTATCCAACTTCACCTTCCATATCTATAGGAAGGGGGATCGATGCAATCCGTGTGTTTATTTCACCTGTTACTTTCATTCCATTGTTGCAAGTAAAATAATGCGTTACAATTGCTATCGTGTTTTAACTAATTTATTAACGTGTCACACGATAACGCTTAAAAAAAATCAATAGACTGATCTGCTCATTTTAATGTAAACATAATATAATATATTCTACGTAAAATAAATAAAACAAGTCTATCAACAAATATAGCCCCCGTATTATCAACAAATCGCGGGCTTATGTTAATATATCGGGATACGAGAAAACCGAAAAAAAATCAGAGCAATAAAAGAAAATATTGAGTATTGTGAATTCGTGAAAATGTTTGATAAACAAAAAAGGATAACTGAAAACAGTGCTGAGCTTATTGATCATATATACACTAAATAAACCTGAAAATATTAGTGGAATGAAAGTGTTTGTGTATGCCATATTTGAATAATTTCTATTGGGTATGACCAGAAACACTATTCATCGCTCTGTTTGTTTTCACCATCATCATCACACATACATGATGTTCAGAGACTACAACAAGTTTGCAAAAATGAGTTCGTTTATGACTTAAATCAAATGCTTTTCCATCGTGATGAACATATTTTTAACGTTAACAATGCTTCTAGCATATGGTATGGACCTTTTAGCGACGTTCTTAATAAGCATGTCCCATCAGAAACAAAACAACAATTTGAACCTAAATGGATAACTTCTGAAAATGAAAATGAATATAGGCATCAAAGGGAAACAGTTAGTTGTTGTTATTGTTTTGGGTTTGAAGACATTTCTGAGTGCAAGACAGGCCATACATGGCAGCCAGTACAACTGGTGGAGTAAGAACCGGGAAAGCCCCGGCAAGAACAATCGACCACGGGCAGCTACTGGTAAACTTTCTCACAAACCCACATTGGCAGAGCTCGAGACTCGAACCCATGCGAACAGAGGTGAGATGGCAGTGATCGTTAAAGGCGAGCGGTTTAGACCATTCGGCCACCCGGGACCCGGGAACAATTCGAAGAAAAAAATTAAAGACTGGACAAACTATAGAAAATGGCGTAATAAAGTAAGCTTTTCATAATGAATCTAAGAAAAATTACTCGGCAACTTTTTTTTTTTTTTTAATTAAAAAATATGAACATGCTAGCTTCTAGAAAAAGTATCTGATTTAGCCCAATCGATCTAAAAAGCCCTACATTCTTGCACATTTGGCTTATAATGAGGCTTTGGTTCTTCCATACAGGACATAGTTGGTATGTTTAAACAGTTTTTACTAATAAAGAGAGAGTGTATGCCGAAAGTTAAAGAAACAGTAGTAATCCTGATTTAAATCCCAGTCTAACGTCATTTGCACAGGCTCCTGATAATCCACAATTTGCCTTAGATATTGTGAGAGAAGGGATGTTCCGTACACTCCTAGCAAAATCAGCACCAAGAGGTAGGATTGAGGTTAGAACATAAGTCCCATAGTTATCAGTACAAAGTGTGTCAGGGTCTGTTGCCTACCTGTCAAACAGTTAGCGTTAAGTCAAGTAGCACATATTCCTATCTTAAAGAATGACGTATAAGTGATTCTGGAAATTGCATGTATATTTCTATACTGAAAGCTTTATCATGCAGTATTTCAAAAAATCATGTTGCAAAACAGGTTTTTGATTACTTTGGTATCCTTTTCATTTTCACAAAGAGCAGTCAGGGTTCTATAAAGAAGATTCGTATCAAACATTACACACAAAATAAACTGATCTGTGGCTAGAATAAATGAATAATGGCAAATTAACTGGCATAATATTTTCTCGGTTTAATAAAAAAACTTTTATCTGGTTTCTTATTTTATTCTCCTAAGTCAGCTATACATTTCATGACCTCACAATTCATATTTTTGAGATAGGAGGCAGGAAATCTCGAAAAGAAATGTCCACTTTATCCAATTATCTATAAGGCATGTCGTTTCCCAAGGCGCTGTATTGGGTCCCCTTCATTTTCTTTTAATTATTTATCTATTCTTCTTCTGTGTACTCGACATTACAAATACTGGCATGTTTGCTGATGATGCAGAGTTATGATTCTTCAAGTAGCAACTATATAATCATATTACTGCATTAAAAAGAAGAGAAACAAATTTATTTATGGCTTGTTTGCTTTAAGCGCATCTGTTGTGTCTGTCTGCACTTATGTACAAATTTATTGCAGGTTGTTTGTTTGCCCTTATCTGATTTGTCTGCCTGTCGTTCTGCATACCTGCCTGCCTGCATGCATGCAAGAATGCACAGATGCATGTATGTATGTATGTATGTATGTATGTATGTATGTATGTATGTATGTATGTATGTGTGTGTGTGTGTGTGTGTATATGTATGTATCTATTATGTATCTATTATGTATCTATTCTTTTAGATAGGAGAGAGTTTTCGAGACCTAAAAAGGTAGAATACCTTTAAAATTAATTTGTATTGTGTGCTTGACCTTTGTCCGTTACTGAGGTTAGAAATTTGAGCCAGCATGACTAATTTAATCTCTCTCTCTCTCTCTCTCTCTCTCTCTCTCTCTCTCTCTCTCTCTCTCTGGACCATCGTAGCATGATACTTTTTAGCATGTGTCATGCGACGATGTCTCTGGACCCATGAACGATGGTAAACGTTACAGTCAAACTGACCAACAGAAATGGGAAAAAAGACACGATAGAAATGTAGGATTCAAAATATTCTAGGTCGTTAGTAATGTTATTTATTGCAGAATAACGAATAAGATCAACAAGAAATACATTGAAATGTTTGAATTACCTCGCGCTGATTTGTATATTCGATAAGTTTATATTCCACACTCATTTCCATACATTCGCGGGTACGTGAATAGCTCAGCGTTCAGTGTTGAAAAAGCTAACTATCTGTTTGTAAGGCACTACCTTCTTAATTAAAACCATATTTCATGTTTACATCATTGGCGTGCCTTATATTTATTTAATTAATATAAATGCAAATAGAAGCTCAAAACATAGAACAAGCAACATTTCAATTTACAAAAGGTATTGTGGATACCCATAAAATTCACAGAACCACATTCTGTAGCGGACACACTGGGCAGGGAGATGAAGAGTTCATTCATTCCGTTAATACACAGTTGCCTATAGTCATTCTTAACTCCGTTTAAAGGCAAGTATGTGTATTTTTATGTGATATAAATAAAACGTATGTATAGTATATACGCTGTATCACTGATATACCACTCGTTGTATAAACGTTTCATTAAAAGGAAACTCGGCTAGCCTCCTTTCCTGTTCACACACACACACACACACACACACACACACACACACACACACACACACATATATATATATATATATATATATATATATATATATATATATATATATATATATATATATATATATATATATATATATATATATATATATATATACATTTGCCTTCGAGAATTTACAATAAAATAAATAAATAAAATTATCGTAGGCATTTTCTCACTTTTTTTGTAGTCATATGATTCCAGTATTGCACACATGTCTGCGTACTTTTTCACGTGCTTATCCTAATTTATAGCGTACACTCCCTAAACTGTGTAAATTTCGACGAGATATAAAAGGACGTAAGATAAGAAGATATAGTGCAGCATAATGTGTAGGCGTGCGACATTCGAAATAGCTATAACAGATTAGTCCCACCTAAAACAGTGCAAACAGCTGAAACGATTTGGGCCTACCTAAAATACGAAACCAGTCGACAGATCAAGACTCAACATGGCAAATATGGCTGTCAAATCGTTAAGAAATCCCATATATTATTTATGGCTTCCATTTTATTATACGAAAACTCTTTAGAAATGTTAAACAGGTATATTATCCAGCTCCTTGTCCAATTTGTGGGACAATAACATACGCAATATTGTTCTAGATCAATAAATTCTGCTGAGTAACGAATATCTCCACGTGAAACGGACGCATGCCATCCCGAGTACAAATAATTCAGAGCTACTTAGTTTGCAGTTAGGTAAATATGATTCCTGTTTCCGCCACCCACACGTCCGGTCTGGACTAAAAGACAATCCTAAAACAACAGCGGAGGTTGTAAAACTTCCCATCCCATTCGGCGATATTAGAGAATGAGAACTATGGCACGCAATCGAGTGCAGACCATTTGCTATCTTTATGGCGAAAATCAGCAGGACTGATAAGAGAGAAACATGAACGAAATATTGATAAAAAAGATCAAAATATCGATCAACTCAGAAACTCTGGAGCTATAATGCCTTCGATGAAGTGATGATGTAACAACTAGAATAGCAAGAAAGCAAAACAAGCCGAACTTATTTAAAGTAACGAAACCAAAATATGATTACATAACACAAAATATTAGAAATTTACTGTAATAACGGTAGTTACTCTGGGAAACATATGGCCCAATGATGACAAGCCACACTGCAAAACAAGGCAAAATTTAAGCATAAAATAAGGTTCTCGTGCACTCTAAGAGACTTACATTGCATTTAAAAGCAACAAAAACCCTAACAATAATTACTAGACTAATTTATAGACCAAGGAAAACCATTTAAAATGATTGACCAATACCCATTATAACTGATCAACACACCATCTTATTGACCAACATTCATACCTACTAAATAACACACCGTCTTAATGACCAGCACCAACACCTACATACCAATTTAAACAGTCTTCTGACCAGTACCAATACCTACTCAACAACACTCATGTCTACTGACCAATACAATGTGTTACTGACAAGCAGCAACGCCAACTTACCAGCACAGTCTTAATGACCAATATCCACACTATACACCAACATATCTTTTGTGATTTGGATTTTTAACGTAGCTTTAACAATTTTTACAATTTTTCAGTCATATCCCCACCCAGTCACATTATCCTGACACCAGGCCGACCAGTCCTAGCACTAACCTCTTAATTCTGAGCGCATAGCGAGTTAGCTGCTAGTACCATTTTTATAAGTCTTTGGTATGACTCGGCCGTGGTTCGAACCCGGGACCTTCAGCATCCGAGGCGGACGCTCTCACCACTAGGCCACCGGAGCGGTCACACACATACATACATACATACATACAAATATACTACATATATACTACATATATACCACATACATACATACATACATACATACATACATACATGCATACATACATACATACATACTCTAAAACATCAGTTTTAACCCAAACAATTTACATTCATGTGGGACTGGCTACGTGAATGAATTCGCTAGAGTGCATAGCGTAATTTAAAAAAATATTTGAATAATATTTATAACACAAAGATTTGTAATTGGTTTATGAGAATACACGAACACCTAGCACTGTTCGTATAGTTTTATTCTTAGTTCGTAGCTTTAAAAATAAAAATCTTACCTCTTACTTAGCAATGCGATTGCGCTTTCGACTCTGAATGAGTCATTTTCAAAGGCAAATACAAAACAGAGACAAAACAAAAATACCCCCCCCCAAAAAAAAAACAACAGAAAAATCGTCGCGGTTACAAAAAACTTTACATGACTATTTCTACAGGAATAAAAGGTTGACATTTTTTATGTTTCAACTAGTTTTCTTCAAATTAATGTGGATACTGAAATTTTTAGCCATATCACCATCTGTTATTTTATGCAAATTTATGTAACACAAAGTATATTATATATTCTTATAGTAGTAATTATAGGCTAATTGGTGACTTTAGAGAATCATGTAAAATAAAATGTGCTAAAAGATGATTTTGTTTGTGCGTGGCTGTCTTTTTCTGGTCTTCTTGGTTTAGACCGCTTGGTTTCAGTGTTCTAAGGCGGCGTATTTAGCAAGATTCCTTTTCTTCTGTACAGCTTCTTTGTCATCCAATCAGATCTGTAAAGGTTGATCCTTTTGTGAAGCTTTTCAGTTTCTCCTACACACTGAAGGCTACAGATCTTACATGTGATGAGATAAATTACATTCTCTGTTTAGCACGTTTTGTTTGGACCCTGTATGCTCAGTTTTATGTTAGTCGCTGTGCAAGAAAATGTGCTGGTCTCTATCATATGTTGACAGGTTTTGCACCTTATAGGGGCCAAATTTACTAGGGTGGTCTTGGTTAGTGATTGGCGTTAGCTTCGCCCTGAGTAGGGTGTCTTTAAGATTTTTTGGTCTCCGTTTGGCCACTACATATTTGTTCGGGAGGATTGACTTTAGTGTGTCACACAATTCCACGTTGGGCCAGTGTTTCCTGATTTCACCTACTACTACTGTTACACACACACACACACACACACACACACACACACACACACACACACACGCACGCACGCGTGCTTGATCTAATGGGAGAAAAGGTTCACGTAGAGGCATTTCATATATTAGTAGTTTCTTTAATTTTTCTGTTATGGCAAAGATAATTTTAAATATTAATCTAACATTTTCAATCTAGATCTGTAACAGAATGAATAAAACATATACACATTGCCTTCTGAGAGAGAGAGAGAGAGAGAGAGAGAGAGAGAGAGAGAGAGAGAGAGAGAGTTTTCTTGAAATTATAGCATGTTACTTGGCCTGAAGTTTTGTAATTATTTGATCCTGAGGGTTATGTTATTTGGCATGAAATTTAATAATCATTTCATCCTAAGGGGTATGTTATTTGACATGAAATTTAGTAATTATTTGATCCTGAGGGTTATGTTATTTGGCTTGAATTTAAGTAATCATTTGATTCTGGTGGTTTGTTGATGTCAAATCTAACATATCAATCACAATTTAGAACTATTGTAATCTATCTCAGATTTTACATTGCACGGCTTGACATGATAATTTTATTGATTGAAAAGAAAATAACGAGAATGTTCATCTCACATCTGCCAACCTGAGTGCAATGTTCGACCCATTTATTTGACTCTTTATCTGTCGGTGCCAGACGGTGTCATGTCTCAGAGATTTGAGTTTCAGCTTTAGCTTCTAATAATCAGACTCTTGTTGACAAAACAACAATTTAAATAGAGAATTAAACTCTCATTAATGAAAATGGAGAATTAAAACTTTTCTAATGGCGGTATTAAGAACAATTCATTTAATTGTTTTGGTTGTTTTATTTCTTAAGCAATTGGACAAAACTTGAAGTCAGATTAACGTCATTTCTGTAAAATTGAAATGCCTTTTTACGAGGTACGCTTTGTAAAATTTGGTCAACTTGCCCTTTTTTGTTAAAAGTGATAGAGATATTTGTATACCTTTAGTACAGGTGACCATATTTAATAATGGATCAGAATAATTTTGTATAAGCATGAAAGGCCTTTACTGTCTGAGTGTTCAGAGTAAAATTTAATCTTATCCTGTTCAACTGGTTTTGAGAAGTCAATAAAACGTTTTATCTTTTTAATAACAGCGGCCACATTTCATGACAGAACCGATTCATTTAAAGTTCAGCCTCTCAGATCTGGTCAAATTCTGTCCAGCGGTTACTGAGAAGAGATCATTTAAAGCTCCAATGCCGCGATTACGTACAAAAGGCCGTACATGCCAAATCATCGGAATAATACTGAATCTTGAAAGATATTGGTCCTAACACATCGTTATGTTCCATTAAAACCAGATAATGTCGCCGTTTCATCACAGTATGAACCGTGTAATTTCTCCCTCGAACTCAGAAACCTTGCCATTTTTAACATGTGTACGAATTAATCCGATGTTGATCGGTGACATCCGTGGGTCAACCGATTTCTGTTGAAACTGAAACACAAGATCTGAAGTCGTCATCGTTGTAAGCATAAGAAGCCAACACCACAATATGTCGGATTGTCCTCAGGTCAAAAACGCCCTTTTAATTGTTCCAGCGCCTAACTGTTCACCAATATATATTCGAGTCTTATTTTTATCGAATGCATGCTTTTTCTTCTCAGAGCTGCTTAAAAAGCGGGCCTGCTTATCTTCATTCCTTTTCGAATCAATTTGTACGATTGTTGTTACCATTGGATTAATTACTAACGAATTTGTCGAATGTATCACACCAATAATTGTGGAGCACTCTCGAAAAAGGACGGAGTTACCAGCTACTTCATTGACTGAATTAAGGGTTGGCACCTCTTCATTTTAAATTAAATATTTGAATGTCATTTAAGTTCAACATCTTGATTATTTCAAAGAACGGTTTATCAGATATCATTTTTAACAAATCGTTTCCTTTTTTCCAAACTTTAGTTAGCATGTTTCTGTTTTTAGTGACTCTGGCACATTGACATTATTTGTGTACATTTAAAGCCGATGCCTGTCAAATTTGGTCAAATTACATTGAATGTTTTTTTTTTTGAAAAAGATTTTCTTATTTTTAGCAACGGCGGCCATACTTAATGGCGGATCGGCATCATTTGTACTAATTGGAAACCGGTCGTACTAGCATTCTCTGTGCCAGGGGTCTCAAATTCAAACCACCCTTAGGGCCGCATGAGGGCATTTTCGATGGCCCAAGGGCCTCACCACCTTTGTTATCTCTCATGACACCTTGTGACGCCAATCATTTTGCGGGCCACAGGATACGGCTTGGCGGGCTGCATGCAGCCCGCTGGTGGCGTGTTTGAGACCCCTGCTCTATGTCAAGTTTTATTGAAATTAGTCCAGTAGGTTTTGAGAAGAAGTTGAAAATAGCAATCGTTGACGGACGACAGTCGGCGCAAGAGGAAAGGCCATACCTTATTCTCTTGACCTAACGACAAGGTGAGCTATGAACTCCCAGACAAACAATAAAGTATGTATAGATAAATATATTTATCGTGATATTATCTGCATATGCATAGGTCGCGTGTTCCTTCATCGAAGAGAGTTGCAATTAATTAAATTTATACAATAAGTCTGTTTCATGACGGTATCATATTGTTCCTATGCATATGGCAAACCATTTGGCAAAAAGAACAAGTGCAGTCATCTTGAAACGTTGTGATGCATTTAATGATAAGTCTGAAATTGAATTGTCCAAAATTACATCCAATCATTGATCATGTTTTAATTTTCTGCTTCCATAAGATGATACTAACATATCCTTTGATATAAAGATAAGAGAAAATTATTTATTCTTAAGAACAAAACATTTTAACATAAATTCTTTCTCAAACGAAACAAGCGATATATATATATATATATATATATATATATATATATATATATATATATATATATATATATATATATATATATATATATATATATATATATATATACTCCGTACTTTAAGTCATATTCAATACATAAAATTTGCATATACTTAGATAAGCTTATACTTGTGTTGGAAATATGTAACTTAAGGCTACAAAAAATCCATAATATTGAAATCAGACGTAATATGACCATATCCGCCATTAATTTACTTGATATCCCTTTATTTAGCAGTAGTGTGCAATTGAGTGAACTGTATGCAGAACCCTCTCTTTCAAATATTACACTATAAATCGAGTCAAATTGCAAAAAAACAAAAAAACCCCCCCCAAAGATCCTGATTTGCCATATCATAATGCGCCTGCATATTAGGGTCTATGTTGTTTGTTGTACTGATTACTCAAAACAAACTGCACAGAATCAGATAGGCCAGCGCATTATGCGACAACCAGTCTGGATCTGTGCAGTTTGCAGTTGGACTCGTCTTATAAGCGAGTACATACGGTACTTTAGTGGTCATTAAAGCATATTAGAATTAGCAACAAAAAATAAATAAATAAATAAACACCCTCCACTATCAGCAATTTTCAGTCAACTTTTAAAGTATTTGAGTTTCATTTTTAAATAAAGTCGGAGTATATAGCTGGTACTTGCTTTTCTTTTATGACCAAGCAATGAAGGCCGAAGCATGCAAGGAGAGGAGAGCTAACGACACCCTGATTACTTATGATTATCAATGTTCGTCATAGTCTTAATCCGTGTGACTTAAAACTTGAATACGAATGATTTTGACATATGTCCGGGATTTCCATCTAACGGATTTTAAGGGTGGGTGGGTGACTGGTTGCATGAGTGCACACATAAAGACAGGAGTGAAAATGGAAGTTCCTTTGCTTTATCGATCTAGTGTTGTTCTTGTTTTGGGTTTACCTCCATTTCTCAGCGCACGATAGGCTATACATGGCGGCCAGCATAACTGGTGAAGGAAGAGCCGGAGAAAACCCCGGCATGAACCACCGACCTAAGGGAGGCTCCTAGCAGCATTCTCAAATACCAATACTGGCCGAGACCGAGGATAGAACCTACGCGGACAGAGGGGAGATGGTAGTGGTCGTTAAAGACGAGCGCTTTAGAGACCACTCGGCCACTCGAGGCCCCTTATATCGCTCTGGCTGAATCAACCTAATTACAAAACTAATCAATGGTACCTCGTGTCTCTGCAGACGCATTAAACACTTTAAACTGTTGTTCTTTATTTATATTAAAATCAATAAAGTTATTTATTGTTGTTTGATTGATTGATTAATTTTATAAGTTAGCGAGATAGTGTAAATCATAGCCTAAATAGCAAATCAACTGGAAAGAAATACTTTCCAGCCGCCACAAGAAAGGTTTCATTTTTAATTTTGAAAATTTCCTGAAATTTACAACATGTGTCATGAGTATAACTCTAGTGACATCCACCACAATGCTTTTCAGCTCTGTGATTTTCGCGCTTCCAATTTCAGCGGCATATGTTTACAAGGTGCATATGCTGGATCAATTGCAGAAGACGAATGGATCAATGAACTAAACAGTGAAACATTTTGCTGATATCTGCATTTATGCTTTTATCTTCATAAATGCTACACTTTCATGAATAGGCCCTGTTGCATACAGCAATTCATCTGGGTGGAAACCAAGAAACTGAATAAACAGATATGCTCACTTCTTCCAGTATGCTTATCTCCGCCTAATCACGTATGAATATTTGATACCGAATAGCTAAGACTATCTTCTTCCGTCTGAATGATTTTGCTTTTCTTACTTCAAAAATTTCTCCGTCAGATTCGGATTGTTCGTACACAATGAAACATTCGTTATTATGCCCTATTTGTGCAAGAATTTTCCGCCTATTTGATTTAGATTTGTTAAGAGGCTGTGGACCAGTTATATCTGGATTGTTCCACTCTGTATGATCTAAACACTATGTTTGATTATCAAAGGGTATCAACTTTGATCAAATTTGGAGTTAAGTATGGCTATTAATGTAAAAGATTAAACACTAATTCAAAATAGTTCAGTGTAGTTATTATTTTCATATTAGGCAAAATCGGAAGCTGCATGTCGTGCCACATTCGTCGTTATGAATCAACAAATATAAGCAAAAGAAATCCAAACAAAAATATTAATCAAGATAAAAATATTTTGTGGATTTTATTGCGCTTTATTTCACGGAGATAATGCTTTATGTGTATTTGTTATCATTTCCAAGATCTGTATGACAATATCATTATTACAGTTTACTGGCTCAAGTTTCTTTGCCCTCTACTGCATCCTTACTGAACATCTTATTCAGTTTACATGTGTGTGTGTGTGTGTGTGTGTGTGTGTGTGTGTGTGTGATTTAGACTTTTACGTAGTTTTAACTATTTTTTTTGGTCATGTCGATGCGATGTCTGCGGTATGGCAATTTGTAGTGATGTCTAGCATTGCGGCATCATGCGCAAACACGTAGCATCATGTCCCACCCAGTCACATTATTCTGACACTAGACCGACCAGTCCTTACACTTACCTCTTAATGCTGAAATTCAAGCGAGGCAACTGCAAACACCATTTTTATCAGCCTTATCATTGGCCACCGGAGCGGTCCAATTTATAGGTAAATGTTAGGGTTTCTAAATTGGAGCCGACCACCATTGGTACATTTTCTTCATCCAGTACCGCTGATTGACGCGTTTGCTGTTGGCCTTTCAGGGCAAAAGCAACGTAATAATGATAGGACATGTAAACGGGAAATTGTTCTAATGACCAAAACATGTAAATAATTTCTTCTGCAGGGCAAGGGAAAACATATCAGACGAACGGTTTCAAGATACAGCTATCGACCATTGAGTGAACCGTATGATGCCGTTATACAGAATAAACATACGTGTATTAACCATCTGGACTGAACTGTATATCCCGATACAGGGCCGGATCAAGTCAAGTTATGGGGGAGTGGGGAGTGTTTCAAAAGTTTCAAAATGGTCATGACTTTCCTCGAAAGGGCACCAATGCAAAATTATATGTGTCTACTTACTGAAAGTGTGCATACTACCCAATAAACGTGTGCAAGAATAAAATGATGGTGACAAGTGACAGTACGTTTGTGTATGTGTACGTTTTGTTTTCAGCATGGGGTGTCCAGACCCACCGATCCGGCCTTGCCGTTATATAGATGCATATACATGTATTAACCATAAGTATACAATGACCAAGGTTATATGAAGTCAATGAGTTTAAATATATTTTAAAATGAGTAAGCAAACTTAGGCATTATTCGATGCCGATCAGGAGTCGATCGATGTTGATCAACCAAAGTATCAGCAAGAAAGGTATATATTAATTGCCAAGTCAATTCCTTGATGAAGAGACTTGATACCAGTTCATTAATCGGACAACAGCTCTAATACGGATCAAGGAAGGGATGGCTAATAAATAAATACAGTTCCTTAATCGGACAGCAGCTCTAATACGGATCATGGAAGGAGTGGCTAGTAAATAAATGCAATCAAGTTCGTCAAGTAAAATATACTATCAATATTGCCGTCGTCAGAGTTATCATCATTTTTATTATTAACATCATCATTGTCAATCATCATCATCATCATCATCATCAGATATTCATAATCATTGGCATTATCATCATTATCATCATCATCATCATCTGACTGAAAAATTGTTAAAGCTACGTTAAAAATCCAAATCTCTCTCTCTCTCTCTCTCTCTCTCTCTCTCTCTCTCTCTCTCTCTCTCTCTCTCACACACACACACACACACACACTCATCATCATCATTATTATCATTTTTATTAGCAGCAGCAGTAGGCGTACTTTGACCAGAAACAGACATGACATGAACATGTTCCCAAGCTGTATTATTATTATTATTATTATTATTATTATTATTATTATTATTCAGTATGAATGCTTTGACCGTTAAGCATTGCGTTTCCCCCAGTCATGTAAGAGTTGATGGTTGGGGGTGGGGTCGCATAACTATTTAGAAAGTGCTAAAGTTCGTCTCGCGTCATATTCTAAAATCCATTATTTTCATGATTTTACTTTCCTGAACCTGGAATAATTGGATTGAAACCATTCTTAAATAGATATATATCTTTTGCATGTGTATTAACAATGAAAAATATTTATATATGCATTTAAAACAAATAACGTTGCAAATGAATCAATGAAATTCACTTTCTGTCTTAACTACATTATCCTAACTAATAATCCATTAATCGACGAAAAACTCATTCTCAGCATTCATGATTCATACAATTTAAGACAAATAAATTCACACAATTGACTCATGAAATTCTTAAAATATATGATTCCTAAAAAAATCAAGAAAGGAAATTCAAGCAATTTCTGACAAACTCATAAAAAGAAACTTGATGTATAAATTAAAACAAATAGATTGAAACAAATCATTACAAACTCATATAACGAAAACTGCAAGAGATCGAGACAAATACATTGTGCTTTCGCGACTCGCTCTCTGTACCTTTAATTTCCGTGTCCCTCAAACTTCCAGACACCCGTCCCTTGTGCAATTTATTTAACCACAAGAGATACTCGCAATTTTTTCTCGGAGTGAACATCTTCGCCTTCCGCAGAAAAACTTGGAATGATTAATACTTAAAACATGAATTTTGTCGGGGACCCCCCCCCAATTATTTAGGTAAGACAATCAGGATTAAATTTGTCTAACCGCCAAAAATAAACACACTCCTATCCAGGTGTGAGTAACTCCTCATATTTCCGCGCTTTCTTAATAGACCGATTTCTGAAAAGTCTCATCTTATGACATTTATTTTATGGAGTATATAGTTTTCTCTGCATCATTTCAACTTTGGGAATTTTCCCCTACTTAGTCCCCAAATTCACTTCACCTCGTCCATATATCTGACCTTTATCAAACATATCCTAATAAAAAACCAGGTACATTAAACCAACAGCAGTCTAGCGACTTAACTTGGTACCTAACCACATACATGAATTTACTTGGACATGTCTTACGCTGACCCTGTAACGTTCACTCCGTTATGTGTTGCCCTAAAATCTTACAAATTTCACCCTTTCGCAAATGGCAATATTTAGTCATATCTCCCCGCTCTCCGCGTGAGTTCATGTCTCAGTTCAGTCAACATAGGAATGAGAGAAAACTTGTTAGTAGCTTCCTGTGGGTCAGTGGTTCTTTTGGGGATTTTCCCGAGCTCTTCCTCCACCAAAGATATAG
Organism: Megalonaias nervosa; assembly: GCA_016617855.1. Lineage (NCBI taxonomy): Eukaryota > Metazoa > Mollusca > Bivalvia > Unionida > Unionidae > Megalonaias > Megalonaias nervosa. The sequence continues at coordinate 16,634 of JAECUM010036778.1, read as the reverse complement.
ACCGCCATGCATACCCAGTCTATCATGTGCTAAAAATGCCGTTAAACTTATCAAAACCCAAACCAAACCAGTTATATCTTCCACAGTGTGAAAATTACATTGTTATATACTCCTTTTTTTCTCCATTAACTTTACATTTTCAGAATCTTACAGTGTTTTACAATACTGAACACTCATTTTGCACTCGCGTGCACGACACGTATGCCTAAAGGAACTACTTTGTAAACAAACCATGCACACTCATGTAGTAGACTTTAGGTTTCAGTTTATTAGATTTGTTTGTGGATGAACTAAAACAGCTGTTTCACGTATATGAAAGTAAGTAAAGATGATACATTGATGTGAACGAGTTTACTGAGTCACAAATAATTTTAAAACAAGCAAACAAATGAACACAACAAACGTGAGAGACGCAGTATTGAAAATACCATTCTAATCATTTAACGTGATAGACGCAGTATTGAAAATACCATTCTGATCGTTTAAATAGTTATTTAGGAGACATGTTCGTAACATTTCGTTAATGGGATTGTTCAGACTATGACCGGTGATCTCTGGGTTATATAAAAATAGCATAGAAAAGCATACCGAAGGCAAGGGCTATCGCAAATCTGTCAGATACGTACCATTTTCTACGTGAAAGTACTAAATTCGTGAGGAAAAAATGGAAATGAAGGTCTTGTTTGAAAAGTAAGAGTCTCAGAAAGTGGATTACGGTGATGAAAAAGGTATTAGACGAAAATTCTAAGTTGAATCCGATAGGCTCACATGTGTTGCGAGATATCAAAATTCAAATTACTAATACGACGCTAGGGATCCAAACAAGCAAGGGCCAATAGAATTTCAGATTTAGGGTACATCTCGGCCTTTTCTTTCGTGCGAAGTATTCTTAGAAGTCCAAGGAAAGCTTGCACGCACCGACAGCAATGCAACATACAGCGCCAGTGATAAAGTCGGATTTATTAACAACGTTGCTTAACAGTGCATGCTAATTCATCTTTGGAAAGGATATAAAAGCAGTTCTCGACAACGCTGACGTTTCTACAACAATTTTCAGACTTGCCCGTTATAGTGACAATTACGCAAGGTATACTGGCCTTGATGTTCGCCAAAGACATAAGCGAACACCCTGATAATATCAAATACTGCTTAAACTCAGCAGGCGACGCCTTAACCGGACACAATCCTAATTTCAGTGAGTCCAGCTTAACGCGCGCGGTGAGTCTTTGTATGCGATTCCTCTCAGTCACATATTCGGATTTTGCAGTCCGCAAGGTTATTTTTGGAGCCAAACATAGATTCACGTTAAACAGGAAGGGCAACGCCTTAATGATAAAATAAACCGTTTATTTGAAACGTTCCTTCCAAAAATTATCCAGGAAAGTCGCACTGATGTTGACACCAACAAAGATGCAACAGCTCGAAGCGGTCAAACATTCAACATTTCGGGATAATTCTTAATTGTCTTTGGCCGAGGTTGTCGCGACAAAACACGACGGCAGAATATTTGTAATCCTGCCTGGCATTCCACCGTTGTTGGCTGCTGCTGCACCGTCGGTTGCAAAAGGGGTTACATTGTGGATTGTTGGAACTGCATCCGGGATGGTTCTGAAAAAAGTCGATTCTCGAAAAAACACTTGGGGTCTAGGTCTCCGACCAATTTTTATCTGCCAGCGATGACTAAACGAATTAGGCACTCATAAAGGGTCTTTATACAGGATGAACTTGCGTTGATGATCCCCGCACGTTGGAAAACGGAATGGTTAGTTAACCTGGATTTGTCAACAAGACCTGGATGGTTATATTATGAGGTATCCTGACGGTTTCTATGATCTTAGTCCGCTACGAGCAGCAAGAACCTCTGGAGATACGGGGAATGATCTGTAATGCTTACGGGCTTGGTTAGAGATGTTTGTGGTTTGAGACTTAATGCCAGTATAACTTGATATTATTTATTCATTATGTACACGTCCACCAATACATGAGTGTCTATTAGTATTTGATTGGGTGAACCACCTACAAAAGATGATGGGTCCTAGGAGCTCATTCGAATGTTGTAAGAGCACCAAAAGATTAAAAGTTATAAATTCTTTATTTAAGCCATATGCCAACGATGAGTCACTGAATACATTTTCAGCTTCAACCTCTTGAACGCCACGGAAGGAAGACCTGCAGTAACGAGGCAGAATGTCACCTAAAAAGCCGAGATTCCCAGAGATAATGTAGACAAAGTCTTTAAGTTTACACAATTGGGTCGTTGTATCAGCTCGGAGAGAGTACCATCATTGACGATAATTTTGTTCCACTCGTCGACGAATATCTACGTGGCAACTTGGTTAACGGACCATCGCATACAATAAATATAATGTCTCCTAGGGCCAGATAGAAATCGACAGGTGGGACCATCCTGCTTTATCTAACCCATTACAAACTCGTAGCCTACTTAGAATCATCATATTAGCTCAAGACAACGCCTGTTAGCTGGAAGCTATTTTTCCTATGCTACAGTCAGGCTTGAAAACAACGATGAAGTAATATTACATTTTCCATAAGGCATGTAGAACCAACATTTACTCGGCAAGTTACAGGATGACTCAGGCTGATATTCAACAAGGACGAGCTTGCCCATGTAACAGTTTTACTCCAAGAACGAAAACGTCCATTTGCTTCACAAAGAGAGGGCATATTCGTCATTTTTTATTGTGAACTTGATAGCACATTCCCGAAACGCACATTCGCCGGAGACATGAATATTTCCCTAAATATATCATGAGGAAAGTGTCCTAAATACATAATGGGGAAAGTGTCCTAAATACTTCGTCGGGAAAGTGTCCTAAATACATAATGGGGAAAGCGTCCTAAATATATCATGGAGAAAGTGTCCTGAATACATAATGGGGAAAGTGTCCTAAATACTTTGTCGGGAAAGTGTCCTATATACATAATGGGGAAAATCTCCTAAATGTATCATGGGGAAAGTGTCCTAAATACATAATGGGGAAAGTGTCCTAAATATATCATGGAGAAAGTGTCTTAAATACATAATGGGGAAAGTGTCCTAAATACATCGTGGCAAAGTGTCCTAAATACGTAATGGGGAAAATGTCCTAAATATATCATGGGGAAAGTGTCTTAAATACATAATGGGGAAAGTGTCCTAAATACATCGTGGCAAAGTGTCCTAAATACGTAATGGGGAAAATGTCCTAAATATATCATGGGGAAGGTGTCTTAAATACATAATGGGGAAAGTGCCCTAAATACATCGTCGGAAAAGTGTCATAAATACATAATCATTATGCAAGACTTTTTAACTCAGATTTCTGGTCTGGCTTCGAAGAGATATTTGTTTCATGTAAAGTTCTACTTTTTACTATTTCTTTGTCTTCTTCTTTTGACATTAACATACACCAATAAAGCGGACTGTTTATTACAGAACAAACAATTTTACAAAGTACCCGTCCATGTTGGCTCAAAATCTGAGAAACGAGCTTACACCTCTGATTGCTTCATATTTGGTATGAGAGGGAGATATAAAGGACAGCTGGTGACAACTGCATCGTTTCACTGTAAAATTTGCAACTTAAAACCAAGTCTCCGTTTGATAGCGAATGCGTCAGCTGGCTTTTTGTACAATTATTTGACTGCGGATAATAACAATAACAAAACTTTATTCAGTAATTTAGGCCACCGGACCATATTACAAAATACAATGTAAGTAAATGTGGTGTGCGCCATGGTGTAAGGAAGTTGAATATGGTGTTCATCATGAGTATACATACTGTATTTCCAATAATCGGTGCATTATTTTATAAAGATGTTATTACCTCTAAGTATATTATTCACCTTCGTCTAAGTTATCAAAGATTGTCAAAGAAAAAAGAGCCGAATTCAAATAGTAAGAAAGATTTCTTATAATTAATGTATTACTATGATTCATGAGGGATACAAATTTTTCTACAGACGGAAAGAGATAATAAACTTTCATTCAAGTATTTCTTGCTTAAATGATTACAAGCTGGACAAACACAAACAAAATGGAATTTGTCTTCTACCAAATAAACATTATTTTTCCGGTATAATTCACAATGCCTATTATTTTTCTCAATCCTGCTATGCCTACCTGTCTCTTTTATCAGCGTATGAACTGAGCACCTAAATTTAGCAACTAACTTCCTAAGAAAATATGGTAATCCACATGAGAGGTATTTTTCCGGTTCTAATTCAGTTTGATAAATGCAATAATAAACACATTTATGTGAATTTTTAATATCACTTTGCCAGTTTTGAATGTCGAATATTTAATTCTTTGCAAAAATGATGAAAAAAAAAACTGTTTTTCGTCTCCAACATCTTGATTTCGCCAGATATACCCCAAACCGAAGCGAACTAACACGTCTTTAACTTTAGTAGCCCAGGTGGTACGGTTAATTTCATCTAATCTTTTCAACATTAAATAACATTGGTGTGGGTAGCGAATTGAAGGCAGTCTTACAAACTTCAACCAGTATTGAATACATCGTAAAAAAAAATTCGACGTACAAAATGGGTATCATCCGCACTCTACTAACACAGTTGCATTACTGGTAGCTTTAGGAACACCTAGTGTTTGCAAATGTTGTATTGCACAGTTTCAATATCTCTACTAAAGTTATATCCCCAAATTTCTGACCCATAGCAAACAATTGGTTTTATTACAGAATCAAAAATTTTAAAAGCATCCTCCACACTAAAAAAGCCAAATCGTTTTTGATAATTCAAAATCCTTGAAATTGCATGCTTTGCCTGAACCGCTAGTATCTGCTTAGGTTTTGTCCAAACCAACTTTGGGGTGAAAAATAGACCCATGCATATGTAATAAGGCACTCAATACGATTCTCTTTGATAAACCATATCCCCTTTTGCTTGAGATATTCCCCATGTCTGAAAACAATGATTTTAGTTTCATCAAGATTGACCATCATACCAGTTCTATAACAAAAATGTTCGACAACATATATTTTGGTTCTGAAGGAGCTTTACTGTATCAGCACAATTAGCAACATCATCGGCGTAACTTATTGGAAAAATATCATAACTGCAGATATTATAAAGTAAGGTATTATAAACTTAAAATCCTACTTTCAATTACATGTGATTAATTGAAGTGGCCAAATATATTGCTACATTATTGCATATAATAATGTGTAAGACTGTGTAAGGCTGTGTCCTATAAAGCCTGTTGGAGGCAATTCCTGTAAATCGCGACACCTTTTGATAAAAATTATTTAGTCTTACGTCGGAATGTAGTAATATTTAGTACTTATGACAACGAATTCCTTCATATTTACTTTGATAGAGACCCATCCCCCTATAATTATTTATATATTGGTTTCGTATTGACCAGAAGAAAAGTCAGTGGAACACTGACATCATTGATATTTGAAAATTAGCTGAAATTTTACAGGACGAAGGCCATTACTAGGCCAGTGATGATAGCTTGTGCTTCATACAATTTAAAAAATTCCACAGTTAATTTTGAAAGGAAGGAAACTTTTGTTTCGATGAAAGCAGAAATTATTACACGACTAGAATTACACATCTGTAAATTTTATGTTTCTGAAGTTTCATGAGAGAGCAGCATTAGAACGAATTTGGAAAAATGACGTCATACCAGCTGAATAGCTTTCACGTGACATACAATGTAAGAAAGAATTCTGACATAAGGATTCGGACAATAAGGTATTTATAAACTGTTTCATTGCCACATACTATACGGTTCGTGTTGTAAAAAAAACCAAAAATATTTCATTGGAGAATTATATATATATATATATATATATATATATATATATATATATATATATATATATATATATATATATATATATATATATATTTTGACGTCAGAAAATGTATTAATCTCCACTTTTCTGCATTTTAATATTTTCTTGACAGTTATGTTCGGAGTACCACAGGTGCAAAATTTAAATATATACTCTCTGTTATACGCATCTATATCAATAAAGTATATTAATGAACTAACATAAACAGAAGAAACTTTTATAATATATTATAATGAAATAACACAAATAGACGAAACTTATGGTGAATTAACGCTTAATGGCTGAGACACTTGCAATACGGTTATAATAAACTCAGATATACGTGTTAGGTCATCTCCATCACAAACGCTTTAATGTAACAAATAAGTTTTGCTCCCTTTCGGTTTGGAACTCGGTACGTACCATTATAGTCATACAAGTGATAATTATTTCTTGGGTGTTTTTTCTTCTTTAATTTTACAAATTCAGTCTGTTTATTATTGACATCAAGTTTCAAGAAGTGGCAGATCAGTAACGTATGCATGGCATGTATTTATGTATATAAGAATATATGTCTTTATCTATGTACATCTGGTTATATGTATATATTTATGCACCTATGTATATTTGTATGTATTTATGTACTTATCCATGTATGTACGTGTTTAATTACATATGTAAATACGTATTTATGTACAAATGAATGTAAACGGGTCAGGTATTTTAATATATTGTCACAAATTGGTTTTTCTTTGAAATATATAGCCTAAATAATCAAATCATTTTAAAGAATTGTTTTAGTATTATTTTCTCATTGCAATATATAGAAACTAATCCTCTGGTCTTTGACAGCTGCATTTGCTGCACAAATAAATGGTTATTTTCCCTATTTATACATTCGATTTCCAAGTGTCTGCCTTGTATAGGGTTTGGCTTGATACATGAATCAACCCGAATCTTGTTTCCAAGTCAATCCTTATTTCTTAAAACTATATTGCAGGATCAAGTCCAAATGCCGTTATCTTCTTCCATCAGAATACAAGTCCATCAATTGTAATTAGCAGAATGAAATGGATAAATCATTGTAGGAAGTAAGTATAATTTCATTCTACTATTTAAATAACATAAATTTATTGCAAATCCATGCATCATTAAAGGTCTTTCAAGGATGAATCAATCTTCTAAAACTCAATAGGCTGTGTTAAGTGATTATGTTGGTAATTAGTATTGACGGACCCTTGTCTGCATGGCGTACAGGAGGCGATTTATATTGGGTACACGAATCCCTTTATATAAACAACCGCTCCGGTGGCCTAAGTGGTTAGAGTGTCTGCTTCGGATGCGGGAGGTCGCGGGTTCGAAATCCGGCGGAGTCACACCACAGACTTATAAAAAATGGCACTAGCAGCTGCCTCGCTTGGCGCTCAACATTAAGAGGTTAGTGTTGGGACTGGTCGGCCTGGTGTCAGGATAATGTGACTGGGTGGGACATGATGCTACATGTCTGCGGATATCACTATAAAATGCCACACTGCAGACATTGTAGTGATATGACTGAAAAATTGTCAAAGCTACTTTAAAAATCCAAATCTCTCTCTCTCTCTCTCTCTCTCTCTCTCTCTCTCTCTCTCTCTCTCACACACACACACACACACACACACACACACACTTTATATAAAAAAATTTCTCCCAATATTGGGTTAAGTTAGTTGTGTGAAACATACCAGCTGACAGCAGCTGTTAACAGTTAAGACTATGACGTTTAACATTACGTCACTTGGCAAAAAAACCCCAAAGGTAAATTCACATGCAATGGCAGCTACAGCAGTATTTCCGTGGTACGTTTCCGATCATTGGCGGAAATGGGTTTAACGTGGTCTGATTAAATCGGTGGAACAATTTTAAATATATGTCATTCAGTGTAACTTGATATAATTATGTTAGTGGGTAAAACGTAAGTGTCATGTCATGAATAATGGCTATTTTTTGCCGTACAGTTGCGCGATTACAGGGTGTGTAATACAGGGTCAGAACCATAAACCATTAAAAAAGGCATACAGTAACAATGGGGGACATCATTATTTAGCCATTTATAAGCTGCAAAATACGTAAGCCTTCTCTATTTCAAGACCCATTAAACTCTGAATTATACATTATAACATCACATTGCAGAAAAATGGGAAAGGTTTAATATAATGTGTTTTTTATTCTAATGTAAACATGACATTGGCAAAATGGTAGTTGAATTTTTACTTTTGGATATTATAACCTAACATCAAAATATAGGTACATCAAATGACATCGACTATACTTCACACACAGTAGCGGCGCAATGGGAGTTGGGGGTTGAGAGGGGGCATTTGCCCCCGAAAGACAGGCGAGATTTGGTACCTTTTTTTGCAGATGAAATTTTCATAGTATTTTACCTTCACCTTAGTGCAATGGAGGTAATTCTTCACAAAAGTCATATGGGGAGGGAGTTCGGCAATTTAAATAAAACTGTTCTCCATAGCAAAGTAGGGACGCTACTAAAGAACCTGGACCACGGGCACCTCGAACCTTCGCGCAGCCACTGTTGACATAAGCATGTTCCACTTACTAGATACATAATTACCAGTATTGGAAAACAGTTTTATTGCTTAAGTGCTGGAGGTTAAGGTAGCAGCAGACCTATAGTAAGTACCACAAGCAATAAATATATGTTGCTAACATTAAAATAGTATTATTGTTGTAAGCAAAATTAAAGTACATTATTTGTAGACTAGATGATGTCCTTCCTTACGTGACTTAATGGGTAAATACTCAAGAATCTAGAGATAAATGACAATATAAAAAAAATTGTTCGGTCTCTGAATTTCTATTAATCAGAAGGCAATGCAAAGAATTTATAATGTCAATTAAACTGTTCAAGTAACACTCCAGTATGTCTATTTTTAATTTGTTTTAGATATAAATATAATCCACACCAAAATAAGTAATACATTCAGCAGCATAGTAATTAATTATCAATACTTCCTCTTCCTCACACGCTAGTGATTCAGCAAAACCCAAAACGAAGACAACATCATATTGCTGAAAATGGTATTTAACAAGAGGCGTATTAACGGTCACAAAACTCACCCCTAACATCTAGAATTCATTGTCTGGTTGCAACGTTTGGATTATATCCAGAAAAAAATAAAAAAAATAAAACGACTGCGAAGATATACCGTATTTTCATTGTCATTAAAATTTTATAAATTTTTAGTTGGACCATTCCGTATGAACTACATCAAACAAAGGGTAGACATATCAATTAACATTTGCGCATTGGAAATGTACCGCCTTTGTATGATACTCCCTAATATCCATTTACGGGGATGATTTTGAAATCGGAATGCGCTATCAAAGACGCACATGAACTGATAAAAGTAAGCATGAGATGCAGGTTAAAATTACGACCATTCCTGGCACCATGTACGTTTTTTTTCTCGTCATTGGGATAACCAGTACGAGGCAAAAAACCTAAACAGAACCATGTGCTTGTTGATAACGGTTTTGAAGCACTATTTCAATAAAATAAATTGCTCAATAATGGTGATTGTTACTTTGAGCAAAGAAATTGTATACTGTCTCTATTTCATTGATGTAATCATACGATTATCAACTATGATTATATTTCAGATGTTTACTAATCAGGGATATGTTAAAAGTTTTGCAAGTATGATCGGGAAAACAGTTGTGGTGTAAACGGGAGGTTAATGAATGAGCTAAAATGCGAAATACTAGATTAAAGGGGTGTGTGTGTATGTGTGTGTGTGTGTGTGTGTGTGTGTGTGTGTGTGTGTGATTTGGATTTTAAAGGTAGCTTTAAAAATTTCAGTCAAATCGCTACGATGTCTGGGGTGTGGCAGTTTATAGTGATGTCTTGCACTGGGGCAACATGCCGCAGACATGTAGCATGATGTCCCACCCAGTCACATTATTCTGACACCAGGCCGACCAGTCCTAACGCTAACCTCTTAATGCTGAGCGTCTAGCGAGGCAGTTGTTTGTACCATTTATATAAGTCTTTGGAATTACTCGCTACCTCCCGCATCCGAGGCGGACGCTATATCCACTAGGCCACCGGAACGGTAAAAGGGGGGGGGGGAGGGAGGAATTCTGCCCTCGTACATATTATCACTGTATTAGTTCTTTACATTCTTAGTTATTTACCCAATTTTGACGTCATAACTATTTAGATAATATATATTCGAAATTTAATTAATCGGTGAACAGTGCCATTTAGGCTTTATCAATGTCAGACGAACAGAATTAACCCATTGCTGGTATTAATGATGTGGATGTATACATCTTCGTTTGAGTATGCATTCCTAAGATTGCCTCTGAAAACAATTACGAATGCATAAGAACTATATATGTTTCAAGTGGTAAATCAATTCTTCTCCACGCATAATTTATAGAAACTCTTTGCAGGTTACACTTTTCTAAATTGAAATCGGGTAAATATCAGCAAATGATCAGGCAAGAAAGAAATTTAATTCCCGATAAGTTCGATTGTACATAAAAGTATAAAATACTGTTATGGTTCTATTTTTATGTTAGCTAATGTTAGTAGGTATGCTGAATCACATGTCACAAACCAGGTCAAAAGATTGACCAAGGACTAAAATGTCATTTGACCTACAAGGGTTGTTGCGTCATATGTCATTCAAAGCAGATGGCAGACTTTGATTTGGAATGATTGTAAGAATCATGAATTATATGATAATTGTGGCTTGACAACATGTTTATTATTTTAAAGTAAGATCCAATCCCCACCTCTCTCTCTCTCTCTCTCTCTCTCTCTCTCTCTCTCTCTCTCTCAAACCCTAACACGGCACTAACCGGAAATGTTAGTTGCACGTCACCAATGCAGCGTAATCGGTAAGAAAATGATGCACTTCCTGTGTCGGAAAAGTGAGATAATAAAGGTTGATTTGCACTAAAAAGCTTGACAAAATGTGTGAAATTTTACTGCTGTATTATATAAACGCTATCGATTGAGTACATATTATACTTCAGCGCGGACGTTCCCGATTAAGGCGCTGTGGTATCAAATGGTGATAAATCAATTGTTTCGTAAGCTTTTCAAATACAGTCAATAACAAAACTGAAAACTGGGTCCGTGCCTTGCTCTTGCTTTTCTTTGGTATGAGAGAGAGAGAGAGAGAGAGAGAGAGAGAGAGAGAGAGAGAGAGAGAGAGAGAATGCAAGGTAAACTTTAATGTGAATATCTCGGACGAATCTGTAATATGTTGGCTAACGTGGATAATGCTACAGAAGCTGAATTTAACGAAAATCAGCGTATACTAAAATTATGAGTGTTTGGGAATTTGACCTTTTCATCTATTTATCAGATGAAAGTAAGAGACATCCAATGATTTAATGCAAAACGTGCGCAACACCGGCATTGGTGTTTGACCATCATCACTCGTAGAGATTTCCCCAAATGTTTGCTTTTAAAAATTAGCAAGGTTGCTCGGCATGACTCCTGTCTACTGGCCACACCAGACAAGAACTGTCACCAATGATTAATTGGTACCAGCATCAGATGATGCAATGCAGCTTGGTATTAAACTGTGTCAGTTAGAATTACATACACAGGCATCACAAAACTGATACGAAAGAATTTTCCTAAGGGTATCCTTATTCGAGATTTTACGAGACGTTTCTTGAACAAACGATTTTGCTTTAAGTTTGGCAGATAATGAAGATACCCAAGAAGAGGTAAGTGAATTTCATGTTTTAATAGTCTCTCCACCTAAATCTACAGCATATTCCCACTTTCACAGCAATGTATGGAAACAGGTATTGTTTCCAAGAACACAAATACTCATGATTAGAGAAATTACTTCTTATTGCAGATAGAAGTATTGTGCTGATTTCGCTTTATCTTGATACTGTTACAAAATATCTATAATTGGGGAAATGTCATAAGGCTTGCGTAAGTTTAAAAAATCCCCAAACAATTTATGAAAAGTTTGACATATTTCAGGTATTTCATTTATTTCTCTAGTTTAACTGTGTACTTAATTCGCGTTGCTTTTGCTATAATGAGCCTTATTGCTATCAGGCTTTGAAATTTCAGGCAAACCGGATTGTTATCTATTTACATTTATGCACCATTATCCATGAAGAATATCACACCAACAAATGATATAGTCTTTTAAACGATTTCAGATACAAGATGTAAATATTTCAAGATGATACAAAGTGATGAATCTATATATACTTTAAAGGAATTCACCAAAATTCTGCAACTGCATGACATTCACTGCTGTGTGATTAATTCAGAGCCATGGGTGGATATTGATGATATTTATAATTTTCTTGCTTCTAATATTCAGCCTTGGGATAAACCATTAAGGAAGTGTAACATAAAGGAAGAACTATATAGAATAGTCAACCAAACGAGGACAATTAATGGGAAATTTTGTTGCAGCATTAAGGCACTTTTGAAATTTGTATTCCACCATTCTGGCGATTTTAATGTTTGCAACGAAATTGTGGACAGTATTTTATCACTTTTATCTTCTGCAAAGGAAACTGTACTGAAGGAACCTTCATTGTCGGATGATATACAAAACGATCCATTTTCTTTTTACAGGACAGATGGTAAGGACTTTCTGCTGGGTTTGTATCAAGACATAACTAAAACAGATTTGTCGGTACCATCAAATTCCTCAAATATCCATCAAGTTGAAGAAACTAAACTTCACTATATTTACCGTCCATACAAGGTCCTTTTCTCAGAGGAGCAGTGGCTCAGAATACGTGAATTTGAAAAACACTTTCAATCCAACATTGGTGAAGAGCCAAATAGGGCTGAACAGTCTTATACCAGTAACTTGCTTAAGCAGAAACGTACATTTTTCAATGCATCTGTTCTATCTCGAAATCTCGGAAAATACTGGCAAAGCCTGAACAGAGCATGTTGTTCTTCGACAAAGAACCGGAAAGCTGTTGCTACTGCAATAGATGGTGTTGTTGTAGAAACAGACATCAGTCATCTTGAGAACTGTCTCTATGCTGCTCTTGAAAATATAAATCACACAGAAAGTGAACTCCGCGTAAGAACTATACTTTGTGTGGGATGCTGTGAATTGTGCAAACATTCAAATGGAGTTCATGTATTTTGTGAACTAGAAGGCGAGCAAACCCCACGAACACTACTTTCTGATATTTCCCTCTTTTTCCAAACTTCCTTGAAAGATCATGTCCATGTACCAGAAATTGTCTGGCTGGAACATGGCACAATTTCTATAACTATCTCAGGGGAAACGCCTCGTTATATTCTCAGAGATCTTTACATTACAAAGGAAATAGACAATAAAATAATTTATGTATACAAATGTACTTCAGATGAAGATATTTTAGACGAAACATTAGATTGAAAACATTGCAAAATCTGTTTCAAGGCATTTGAAAAGAACATAGATAATCCATTAAGAGTGAAGGGATACGATCCCTTACAAGAATGGCAAATGAACGTACCCTTGCCGTTCCGTCTTCTTCTTGAACATGGATTTGTCAACTTTGATAGTATCAGAAAATCGGACAATCAGACCACTTTCATTGTCAGCAAGATTAGACGCTTTCAAACAATTTATGATGTCATACTGAACACCTACAATAAGAAGCATGTTGGTATTACCCAGAAAATAAATACATCAATTCTAACAGTCAATCATCATAATGTTGTTGTTGTTGTGGAGCTTAACGCCATTTTTCAGCACACGATAGGCTATACATGGCGGCCAGTATTAATGGTGGAGGAAGAAACCGGGAAATCCGCGGAAAGAACCACCGACCCACGAGAAGCTACTGGCAAGCTTTCTCACATATCCACATTCGCCGAATCCGCGACTCGAACCCACGCAGACAGAGGTGAGATGGCAGTGATCCGTAACGGAGAGCGCTTTAGACCACTCGGCCACTCGGGGCCCCTCATCATCATCATAATGTAGCATGTGTACTTGGCATAACACTGGACTGTGGCATCACTCGTGGTATTCATGCAGCTGAAAAGTGGCTAAAGCATATAGCTGAACCAGAGAAATGTTACTTTGAATGTTTTATACGAAAACAGCCCTTGCTTGACAAATCGGTGACCAGTGTTGCTTCTGATCTGCATCTGGTCAGCTTACGCGAATGCCACTTGATTTTGTTCCTTGACAACCTTGTCAGACTGCCGAAAAGAGCAGATCCTGATCGTGGCTCAAGCCATACAACACAACAACACAGATATGCACACTACCGATTACAGTGAAAGGGCTTCCAAAAGACAACGAGGTAACTTTAGACTGGCATCTGGAAGAATGCGAAGGTGATCAAAAATGTGGTTGTAAAGATCGGATAGTGCTGAACAAGAATGATATGGCGAGATGCATATTCAATCTATCTGAGGAAGAAACAGCCATGCAGACGTTATTCACCCGACATATATTTTGGGATTTATGCACCATCATCACAGCATCATCAACATTGCAAGATCTACTTAATAATGCAGCAGAACGGTCTACCATTGCCATCATAGGCAATGAAATTTCCTCAATGGCGAACTCATTCCAAGATCTAAGCATTACGGAAGAGCCCATATACTTAGCCACCAAAGGAGCAGATCAGTCATGTAGTGATGAAGACCATGCTGAACTGGATGACGTAGAAAAGTGCTTTGACCATTCACATGAACTCTCGGATATTTTGGGTCATATTGTAGCTCAGCAGTCTACAATCAAAGAGGTTTCTTCACCGCCAGAAAGAGTGTCTTTGTTCTCTACAAACACCACTGAAGATGATATTGATGAACAAGAAGCAGAAGAACTTTTGAATGAATGCGCTTTGATACTTAAAAGCATTCCTATAACCAACACGAGCAGTTCCTTGCTAGCAAGTAAGCTCTGTGACATCATGCCACATACGTCAACCATGCAACCTGAAGAAGACTGGACAGTTCATGTAGATGGTTCGCTATCAAGACAATCTTCTATTTCAACAATTTCTTGCCTAAACCTTCAGAAGATCATGAAATATCTACTGAAGGCAGTACAACATGTGACCAAGATCACAGTCTGTCTGAAGTAACAGAAAATAGCACTTTAGCAGAAGAAAGAAACGAACCATCAAAGTCAATAAAACTCCTGCCATTTAAGAAATATCAACCACCATGCCTTCTCTGCAAACACCCACCTCTAGCAATTGGAAAAGATGACGATAAATGGAAACTAAAAGAAATCCTTGATCACTTTCTTGTAAAAAGTGGACAGATTGTTCAAGAACAAAGTGAAAAAGACCGTATTTTATTTGCTCCAGATCAGAAAATTGCATCAAATTTGTTCATTCTCATGGAAGAAAATATGAAGTACAGAAAATTCCTTCCAGAATTTCCTGTTCTTCACCTCATGAAATCCAAGATTACCAACTTGTTTAGTGCTTATAAGACATGTGGCATATTCCATCTCCTGAAATTTCTTCTGAGGACGAAACAGACTGGACTAAATTAGTTACGATAACACATATTGAAACAGCAATAAGAAATATCCGAAGGCTATCTTTAACTCTCTATTTGGCAATCTTCGTAAGATTCGTTGAGTGTCTTGAGCCACCTACAGCAAAATCTCTGATAGAACACATGGCAGTGATGTCCGCAGATGATCTTGAAGGCAAATGGGGTGAAAAATATCTTGATTTCATTGATGCAGCTTGTGGTAGCAATGGAACCTTCCTGCTTCATGTAGAATTAATGAGGCATTGTGATGAAATTGTTGGACTGTCGATAGCTGAAAGAACTGGCAGAACTGATGGATATAATCAGTCAAAGCATCCTTGCCATTTGTGTTTGTAAATGGTGCTGCGTCATACGGCAAATTTTCCATCCATCTTCTATGTGAACATTTTAGTGCTGGATATTTTCACCAGCAACTCAAAGCCTCGCTCTTTGCAACACCACATCGTGGATGTGACACCAGTCTGGATTCTCAGCGTGAAATGAATCATCGCGATGCCCTGAAAATATTCAGACCATTAGCAACTTTAGAAGCTCTTGTTCCAAGAATGTCGGTGATAGGCATATTGTTAAGTGCAGAAGAATCGGTTTCAAATAGTAATACCCAAAAATGTACTGTCAAACATCAAGATGAATTATATAAGCATGAGCAATTTCTTGGAAAATATGTGACTGAGAGAGATCTACAACATGTAATACCAACTATAAGAATGATTCTACGTCGACACATGAAGATCAGGTACCACAGAATATTTATGAATTCAAGTCCACACCTTTGTCTGAGTGTGTCGTGGACAGAAAAACATTGCAGATTGGAAACTACCTCATCAAAAGATACTTGTGTCAACATAGCTTATTTTCTCTTACTGAGCATGACATGCCAAGCCTTGACAATATTGATGCACCCAAGGTTCTAAAACAAAGCTGGAAAGAGTGTTACCATCACACGTAAAAAATTTAGACCTCGGAAGACTGATGTAACTGCAAAACAGGAAAAAAGAAAGAAAATGCTACTGAAGCTTGAAAAATTCAATGAGCATGCCACATCAGAGATGAATACTTGCCAAGCTGTTGTTACACCTGTGTGCACTAAGGGAAATGTTTCCAAGTCCAAAGGTGTACGGACTACTATGGCTTCGCTTTTGACTGAGCTTAATGTGGATGCAAATAATGAAATTTCATTTAAGGGTGATCGTCAACAGAAGGATGCAAGTTTAATTCTACTTGAAGAGAAAAAAGTTCCTGTACATATCTCCCAAAGGACAGCCATTTGCATGATTAAACTTGTCGGAATATATATA
>JAECUM010036777.1:0-26461 GCA_016617855.1 Megalonaias nervosa | reverse complement strand
AATTGCGTCATCAGTTGGTCTTCGTTCATGGATGAATAGGAGGTGATTATTTATTCATTTCTAAATAAATCAATACATCAATGTGTGTGTGTGTGTGTGTGTGTGTGTGTGTGTGTGTGTGTGTGTGTGTGTGTGTGATTTGGATTTTTAACGTAGCTTTTAACAATTTTTCAGTCATATCGCTACGATGTCTGCAGTGTGGCAGTTTATAGTGATGTCTAGCACTGGGTCATCATGCCGCAGACATGTAGCATGATGTCCCACCCCATCCCATTATCCTGACACCAGGCCGAGCAGTCCTAACACTAACCTCTTACTGCTGACCGCCAAGCGAGGCAGCTGTTAGTACCATTTTTGTAAGCCTTTGGTATGACTCGGCCGAGGATCGAACCCACGACCTCCAGCATCCGAGGCGGATGCTCTAACCACTAGGCCACCCGAGAGGTTAATACATCAATGTAATTTATAATAAATAAAAAAAAAATGTTTCAAACATTAATTATAAAATACATCAATGTAATTTATAATTAATGTTTGAAACATTTTTTATTAAATAACTGTACCCAGCAAAGCCGTCATAGTTTAAAACTCATCTCCTCAGAGGCTGCTTTCACAGACCTGAGTTTTTCTTCTAGGTGGATGCTTACGAGCATTAATGGTATTTTTCAGTGTTTACATTCATGACAAAAAATATTCGAATAATAGTTGGATCATTAACAATAATTATTTTTTAACAAATGTTAAGGGTCAAGACCATTTAAGTAGAAATAATTGAGTCATCAATTGCGTTCCATATGAATATATATATATATATATATATATATATATATATATATATATATATATATATATATATATATATATATATATATATATATATATATATATATATATATATATTCATTTTATTCATCATTTATTATTTTCATCTATTTTTAGTTTATTTTAGTACTGTACTGGAATGAATAAATCGAAAATGTGCAATTAAAATGAATTTTTAAACTTAAGAAAATATATTTCCGTCGTTTAATGAGCTGACTGGGTTTCAGTGGCGTGAACGTATCTTTCGTTATCCTCCACGGTTGAAGAAGACGAAGAACGCAAAGTCTCCGCAAAACAAATTATGAATTTCTTCAATAATTGATAGTACAAAACATTTTGAGGATAAGAAATATATTGTTAAATTACTGTAGGAGTAGAATTTTTAATGAATCCATATATAGTTTTCTTCTAGACTGTGACCTTGTTGTACTGGAAAAATAACAAAGTAAGTGATGTTCTATTTGAATAAGATATGTAATACCTAATCGGATCACACCTAGCTTTAATCTCATAAATTACACTCAAATACCACATACTAAGAAGTGTCATCATAAGAAAATTAAGCAATAGCTAAACGCTATAAAAACTGAAAGATTTCGTAATTCTGAACATTCCAGAAATTATATTTAAAAGTAAATTTATAGGCATTTGATTTATTTGAATTATCGAAAAAGGACAATATTATATAAGAGTCGTTTTCTTCCTTCCTCCAATACTCGCCGTGCGATGTTTATTACAAGTATGATGGGTGTGATTGAACTTCTAACATAAGAATTTTGTTTGTGTGCTTGTTTGCCATGGAATGCGTGTGTTAAGACAACAAAAAACAAAATGCGCAAAGGTCCATCTTTTCCATGTCTTTATTATTGGTAATCCATATTGATAAATGCATTTTACTAATATAAAACTGACAATCAGTTTTGATTATTGTTTTTGTATTAAGTTGCATAAAATAATAGTCTACTTTTACTATAATAAACCATATTAACGCATGATGAATTCGTATAATTTACAAATCGAGAGGAAACCGGTTTAATTCCTTTGTAAAAATAAGAAAGTGACTGATAAGATCAAAACCTGTATAGGTCTGAAGCATTATTTAATATTGTCGCCCGATATTAACCTTCTTAATGACTTATGAGTTATCTTATCCACCGAAAATTGTGTTACTTTGTCCCTTGTCCCTGGAAATGAAAGCTGTTCCTAATACATTACTTTTCTTTATCTGCATGGCAACATACTCACTGACACACACTGATATATATATATATATATATATATATATATATATATATATATATATATATATATATATATATATATATATATGACCTTGTGTGTGTGTGTGTGCGTGTTTGTGTGTTTCTTTTGCAGTGGTTGATTTATAGTTGATTGAAAAATATGAACATATTGAAACTTTTACCGTCAGCATGAGATGATATAAATTCACACAAAGTGTCTGAATTATGCAATAAAAAAAATGATATTCTATAAGTATGTATCATGATTCTAAATAACTAACAAATTAGTCAAAATATTGCGATACTCATAACACATGTACATAGTTACCTTCCATACCGAACTAAATAGACATTTCTTGAATATTTGTAGTACTTTTAATTTGTTTACAGACAAAGTTGTATACACCGGAGTTTGTAGCAACTTATTAATCTGAAGTAAGTGCGAAAATAGAAAGCATGCTTTAGTTAAAAGAAAATTATGAAACATATGCATCCCGGATTTTCAGTTCAAATACTTTTATTGACAAGTATACATTTTTGAAAGAATAATGTCAAAAATGAGAACCCCTGTGTGAACAAAAGAAGCCTTTTATACTGAAACCACATCATAGATAAACCATCAAATAGTAATATCTTCTTAATATGAAAGTCACTAAGAATATGACAGTTGCGTGCATAATAATGGCTGCGTTTGATAAATACAGCGTGTATGCAGATATCCCCGTTTCATTTGTGCCTTGTCAAAGGGCTCACTAGGGAATGATTGAAATGATAACTTCATAAGCACATGCAAATCAGTTTATGTGCAACCACAATAACCATTTCAGAGCACAAGGCCTTCATTTTATTTTGATCTACATGAAGTCTGCATAAAGAGAAATGCGATTAAATTTACTGTATCAATTTATTATAAACGCACCCTGCATATAAATTCTTTTAAAATGTCAATTACAGAAGGTATCCAGGGAAGAAGTCTGAGCTATTTAGCAACTGATATTGATTCTCCTTGTAACTATACTCATTTATTAATTACATAAGCTTTACTAACGGGTTCCTGCTCATATTTGTTACCCACTGTGAAGGAGATGCGGTAGCTCGCTAGATGGAGTATCGAACTGTTAATTAAGGAGTATGCCACAAATCAGAGAATATTGTTAACAAAGCTCCATACCAAGAATGAAAGTTTTCTAGATGAAATTGGAATCTAGCAAAATGCATATATATCTGACCAAAACAAATGTGAACTATTTGCATCACAGGATGTACCAACTGAATTTCACAATCATTTTCGACTTCAATATTTTGCTGAAATAAAAAAATAAGACAGAAGTATCTCCAAAACGTTAATGCATGCAAACTGAGTGATTTTCAAAATAATACAATCTTAACGTACAAATCAGACAAGTAAATTCATAAAACTAACCCATTCATCATCTTTTGCAGTTACAAACTCAGAACAGTTATGTTTATCAGCGCACCATCGCATTCTTTCATGTATTGTCAAAATACTGATGAAAATACATAGTTCTACCTTCGCTACTCAATCCGCTATAAGACCATTATTATTAATTTTTATTTGTACTTCATCTAATACATCTCTTGCTAGGCCCAAGCTAGAGATAGAAACCCTAATCCAGAAATACGGGAACACTATTATAACCAAATATATCTTTGATATTTTGATAATATGATTAATTGGTCTAAATAATAATAGTGCTTGTTTTATTTTCTCAGTATATGTCCCTTCTCCAAGACACGAATTATTGAATTTTCAGAATGGTGTTTGGCTCTGAAAGGTCACAACTGTATATGCATTGAATCAATAATAACTGATCGGTTATGTTTGATAACGGAATATCTGCATTTACATGTATAAAGGGCTTGGTTTAGTTTACTGCCTGTACATGCTCACAAAATGGGTATACATGTAAACGATTACGCATGTCGTGCATGGGGTGTTAGTCGATGCCCATGTGCTGGCAACTGTTACTGTTGCATTATTCGTATAATCATGATGCACCTCTGTGTATCACTATGAAGAAATATCACAACGACTCTAAAGATTTTTCACCTAAATTGTCAGATATTTTGTTGCAAACTGAATCATGTCATAATATTTCAAACATATTTTGTTTTGTTTTGATTCATTTGGCTTTAACGGTATATTTATCACCCTCTTGACCATAACGTGCAGTGGAGATGAACATTAAGTGCATTTCCCAATGATACACTGTGGCATCAAGCACAAGCTGACATGGGTGGGTACCGAATCGGCAATTTTATCTTACACTTCTGACACTTTACCGATTGAGTTGAGGCAAGTTAATATTTTGCAAGGAAGATTGAATTCACTTATCTCCAGGACGCAAACCTGTATACTTTGTCAATTAAGTGTGTTCAAGGAGTCCTGGAAGACCAGCGTATCTATCTTTAATTAAATATTTTAAACACGAAAATAAAATTCGATCTGTGCGCAGTCTTTATTTGTTCAGTAAACAATTCCTGATTAGTGTTGCATTCCATTTCAGGTGTTGAAATTATCCATAAAACTTAACTGTTCCCTTTTTAAAATATGTTAAATAATATCTGCATTACCATATTTACAAAACCGTCTTTTCTTTTTTTTTTTTCCACTTGCCCCCACTTGTCTAATTTGGAGAAGTTACAGTGAGTTATACATTAGGCTATCAATCATTAAATATGAAATCGACCTGCCTTTCTGTGATACAATGAAAATTTATAATACATTATTTGTATGTGCTCGACATGAATCCTAGTATACCTTCTTGATATCAGCTTTAATACGTTGTTCAGTGTCAAGGTGCACAAAAAGCGTAGTAGTGACAAAGTTTTCCATACTTTCCTTGTTTTAAAGCGGGCATAGCAAGGATACGTATTTTACATGATTTTACAAGTCTCGCATACAAAGAAGACGCTTAAACATATGTCATACATAATGTTCAAACAAACCATCAGATAATATGAACATTGCACACCATTATCTTTCACAGATGCATCCTGCTCCAGCTTGCAGCAAACATTACAGTATCAGTTGATGCAGAATCATAACCAACAAAACAGTTTAGGTCTCACAAGAATTTATACCAAATGATCTACCATCCTTCATTTATAATTATTGTGGTCTGTATATGTGAAAAATGGTTTTCAAAATGTGATATGATAGCTAGGTCCGGAATGCAAGGCTGGGGATGGATTTTGAACGATCATCAACAATTTATTATGTTTCGTAGTGATAGATATGATAGTGGACATATGTCATTGTCAGCGCCAGGGCTGGAACGTATTAAAGTGTTTTACAATTTCAAACCACCTGGTATGACCCTAACTGTGGCGAAAGATGCTGTTGAGTAATAACTGGGGATCTGCGTATACAACTACCGACATAGCTTTGCATATTTTTAAAGGATTTGAATAGACGAAATTAGACATGCATCTGATCCGGAGTCACGCTTCTACTGTAGGGGAGTAACTTCTGAGTCATAATGTGGAAAATGTGATGATATTCATGATATAATCATGCATACATTTAGCAAGCACTAGGAGATATTTTCACATGTCGAACCGACACAAGTCCAGCTCCATGCCCCTGGGTTAGGGGACTTACCCTTAGGTCATATCTTGAAAACTATCAAACAGGAAGAAACAAATACACATGTGACATTTTGATACACTGTTACCATTGGTCAGGTCATTTTTCTCTAGCATAGTTTGTAAGAGATGAGGTATGCAGTCCCTAGACATATGAGTGACCCTGAAAAGGGCCTTTGGTTTTTTGTTCACACCATTCAGTTAACATAGAGGGCATCTTCTTCTCTTCCTCAAACTTCGTCGGACCTCTGGACCGTAGATTAAGACTCTCTACAGACAGCCTTGCCTCTCCACATAGATCTTTCGTTTCCAAAGGGCTGTATCCGTCATCTGGGTGATAGCCCATGATGATTTGACATACATGGGATAGTCCGGTTGGAACAGCATCGACGATAGGAGGGTAGACGATTCTACGTTATTCCACATCTTGTGATGAGAAGAGGTGAAGAGAATGAAGAGAGCTGCGGTTGTTTATAGTGGATGAGCGGATCGAAACGGATTGAGTTCTTTCACCAATCCAAACAAGCGTTACAAAATTCAGTCCGAGTGCGGAGTCTGCCTTCCAATCCGAAGAGAGCTACCTGCGACGTCACATTCCCTATATAGGTGCGCTAGCGTCTGTGCTCAGTGAATCTATGCGACAGAGTTAGAACATGACGGAAACTGAGAAGACGATGAATTGGGGTGCACCGGCCGTGGAGACGATAAGTGATAGCATTGCAGCGGCTACCAGCAAACACGGACCTACTTCCAGAAGAGAAAGAATTTTAATTGGGGTTTAGTGGATTTTCTCTCTTCTTCACAAGAATTTGTTCCGGTACCAGCACCTTCTCCGCCTTCTCCTTCCTTACCACACGTCGTGGATTTTAAACAGAAACAGAAAGAAAAATTGGAGCAGAAAGAAGCAGAACAGGCCTTTCACATTCAACAGAAACAGCGAGTAGAAGAAGAGGCAAGAAGAAAACGACAGGACGAAGAAGAAGCAGAGTAGAAACAAGGCCTAGGAGAGAAGGAGGATAGTAAAAGTCAAACGGTGACTGTAATCTTAAACATTTTGGCAGAGTTAAGGAGTCTGAAAGAAATGTATCAGACTTCTTTCATACGACCCAAGAGAAAAAGAACTTCCCGAGTCTAACAGTCCGACCCCGTCCACACAATTACTACGCCTGAGATACCAACAGTAGTGATCTCTACCAAATCATAGACAGGAGCAGGTTCAGACGTAGGCCGAGGCCGTGGCAAAGAGATAAGGAAGTTAAAGCTCATTACCTCCCGTTCCTGAGTTCGTTTTTTTTTAAACAAACACACAACGACCCTTTTCAGGGCCACCCATCTCTCTCGAAGAAAGACTACTCAATGTTTGCCAAAATCAATTAAAACTCAAAATCCCTTTTTCCCCCATGATGGACACGTGTGTGTGAGTGCATGAATGAAGGTCCTTATTATAAAAATCAAAACCAAGAGACACTTACATTTTCTTTCTGTTATATTCTGGTACAAATTTACAATCCAATGTCGCAACACATCACTTTAAAAAGTTCATTAGCTTCTTTGTCTTGTCACTAACTCTTTTTTTTTAAAATTTCTTCGCTTTCACAGGTTCTTTCCTCTTCTTCCTTACTTTCTTCTCGTCTTCTTATTTTCTCTTTCTTGACGTGCCTGGGATTTTCCTTTTTGGAGGGTATCTCTTCTTCCTGTTCTGAACCCTTGTCTTCCACCTGCTCCTGTTGTTTCTTAAGGCAGTCTGAAGACCAATGTCCTTTCTCTTGACATTGATAACAGGTATCTTGACTTTTGTCTCTTTTGACACTTGTCTTGCTTAGACGTTGTGGATATTCAGAAGACCAATGCCCTTTCTTCTGACAGATATAGCAAGTATCTTGACTTTTATCTCGAAAGGAGGGGGAGTAGTCCGTTGGCTTCTCTGACGAAAACCTTCGTATGACACCTCGCAAAGCTCTGATCAGAAGTTCGATCTGTGTTGGCTCTTCCATCTTTCTGGTAGGATTGAGAGTGAAATGAATACTTGGAGGGAAGACAATGATCCTTTATACAGGGAAGACACTGGCATTACATTACTATATAGGTGACCATGGTGTCTAAGATGTAGTCATTTGACTTTTTCCATTTAACATGAAACGATCACATCATTTCGTGGAGAAAGGAGAAGAAAGTATGAGGCAGAAACGTGACCGATCGTATCGCACAGTAGCTGAATTCTTGGCTCAAATCCATGCCAGCGATTTTGAAGATGACATGAGCGAACCAGAATCCAGACCCAGAGAGTCATCGTCAAACCAAAGTCCACCACCATTAACCCCTGAAAAGTACTAATACATTCAAGAGAAGGATAAACGCTCCTCTAGAAAATTTAGAACCACGGTCTACACGTACACGGTGAAGTTTAAAGATTTCAAGTCCCACGTACCGTTGGAGAAAGCAGAAGAGTTCATCACCGATGTATGGGATTCTTTGTTAACCACACTGAAACGGCAATGTGAAGCCAAAGAAGACGATCGCTTGACACTTTCGATTTATCACGACAGTTTTAAGTCCCCCGTTTGGATCAAGTTTAGCCATCAGAATTGACACATTCCAAAATCATCGACAACATTCAAAACGTGCAGCAGTCCATCGACAAGTTTCACATCACCGATGGAAAAGCGACACTGTACATGGCCCACGTTTCTCTTCCCAAAGGGACCGGACGCAAAAAGGTGTTATTGGTGGACGACCCTCGCAGCATCAAGCGCAGCCTCGTCCGAATTAACAACCCTCAAGACCAGATGTGTTTAGCCAGGGCCATCGTGGTGTGACGAATGTATGCCGACATGAACGGCAAGGTAAAATGTAAAAAAGGCCTGGAAAACTATTCAACGATCGGACCGAGCCAAACAACTACGCGAAGCAGAACTTCTGTTACAGCAGGCTGGCCTATCTATAGACACACCCTGTGGCATTCCTGAAATGCAAAAATTGCAAGACGACTTGGATCCACACTACACCTTCAAAGTGCATCCTCAAGAAGTGCGCGGTCCTCTGTTGTTTTGAGGCAAAAATTTAAAAGACAGAAAATACATTCACGTCTGTCATCAAGATGAACATTTCGATGCCATTACTAGTATCACCGGATTCCTGGGATACTGTTATTATTATGAGAAAGGTGACGATGGGTAAACCAATCGAAAGCAACACAAGCATTGTGGATTGAAATGTGAGGGATGTTTGGCTTCTAAACCCTGTCTTGACGAAGGACAAGAACGAATGCATTGTCCAGCTTGTCAGCGCACTTTTGTCAGCCCTGCCTGTTACCAACAACATCTGAAGACGCAAGGTTCACAGAAGAAAAGTGCATGTCAACTCCTGAGATTGTATCCTACTTGTGGAAAAGTGATACGTACCAATTGTGTCAAGGCTCACGTATGTCCAATAAAGACACGACGTCACATTTGTCAGCAAATCGTGGACTTCGAACACGAATGCTACATTAAAAAATACCAACCCTAACAGGAAGAGGAAGAAGATGACCACAAGAAAGGAAATTTAATTTTTTTCGATTTCGAATGCATGCAAGAGACCGGCATTCATATTCCTCATTTCTGCGTGGCTCATCGAGCGCGCGAGAAGTGCATCCAAGAGCCTATCTTTAGTTATTGCCCTCATTGCAGCAAGATTCCTGGAGGACGTGAAAAAATATTTCGAGGACCGAACACCCTGACCGATTTCTCCCAATGGCTCATACACCGCATCAAGAGGACATCGAACGTTACTGTGATTACCATCGCTATACCACGGTGATGGATCACAATTTCTCGGGATACGATGGGCATTTTCTTCTGAAAAACTCTACGGAACAAAGCACCGAACGTTCTAAAGTCACATTGAACAGAGCCGAAATCATTTCCATGCAAGTGGGACAAGTGCAGCTTAAAGATTTGATGAATTACTTGCCCATGCCATTGAGCCGAATGCCTAAAACGTTTGGAATGACAGAAATGGCCAAAGGCTATTTTCCGTACTTTTTCAATACCGAAGCGAATCAACACTCCTTTCTACCCCATTTGCCTGATGCTGACTACTACGACCCCGACAACGTGCGCAAACGACCAACGAAAAGCTTTCTACGCTCGGTACCACGCTCACTCCTCGGACTCCTTCGACTTTCAGGAAGAAATGTTAAAGTATTGTCGATCCGATGTGGACATTTAACGGCGTTGCTGTGGAAAATTTCTAGAATTATTTATGGAACAAGGAGGGACATATCTTTTGAAAGAAGACTGCACCATTGCCAAAGCATGTTCTTTAGTGTACCGCAAACGTTTCATGCCCGAGACGACCCTGACTGTTATACGGCCTCGGACGACCAATTTTATCAAACGTCAATACTCGGTCAAGCTCTACGCTGGCTACATTACTTGTGCGACAAGGAAGACGAACGGATCCAACACGCCCGAAACGGAGGGGCTGAAAAGAACATTGGAAGGCATTCGGTGGATGGTTGGGACTTAGAAAACCCCAAGGTCGTGTACGAGTTTAACGGTTGCTTTTTCCATGGATGTTCCATCTGTTACCCTCAACGTGACACTAAAAATCAGCTTTAACAACGTACCATGGAAGACTTGTGCAAGGCCACTTGTCAGCGGCGCTTGAAGTTAGAACAGCAAGGATACAAAGTGGTAGAAATGTGGGAACACGAGCAATTATTGTCAGCACACCCAGGAAGAACGAGCCTTGACAGGAACGTAGGTCAGCGTGGAATTGTTCAAAGCTCTGGACCTGGGATACCAATTGTTAGAAGTGTACGAAATTTACCACTTTCCCAAGACATAACAGTTCCACAAGAGTGACGGGACTCAGAAAGGCATTTTCGCAGACTACGTGGATGCTTTATTGAAACTGAAACAAGAAACCAGTGACTATCCTTCCTGGTGCCAGACTCCCGAAGACCAAAAGAAATTCAAAGAGAAATACTGAAAGGAGGAAGGCATCACTTAGACCACATCTATATAAACGAAGGAAGGCGATCGTTTGCCAAAGTGATGTTCAATTGCTTGTGGGGCAAAATGGCACAACGGATTACCCAAGACGGAGTATTTGTCTGATCCTTCCCTCTACTTCCAGATGATTCGCGACAAAACTTAAACCATGAAACACGTGGACATCCTTTGAGAAGACTTGATCTTAGTCTGTTACGAAGAAGAACCGGAATTTGTAGAGGCCGACGAATTTAGAAATATCATCATTGTGGCCTACGTGACAGCCCATGCTCGCTTTAAAATTGACGAAGCTTTAGAACTGTTAGGAGATCGTGTGCTGTATTTTGACACGGACTATTCCATCTATATAGATCGCCTAGGTCACCGGCACCCTGTCATCGAACCGTTTAGGAGCCTTAATGGACGTGCACCCCGACGACAAGATTCTAAATTTTGCTAGTGGCGATCTCAAAAATTAAGGCTACGGATACAGGGACAAAGGAGAAGTGTACACCGAGTGTGAAGTGAAAGGATTGACTCTCAATTATCGCACCAGTCAAGTGGTGAACTTTGGGGTATTGAAAGAAGCCTCACAGTCTGAGAGGATCGAAATTTTAATGTGACCACCTACCAACCTCACAAGATTGTACGTTTAGCCACACACGAAATCGTCAGTCGGCCTTTGGAAAAGTGTATCAAATTGTGTACCAGAAGCGAGTGCGGCTTCCCAACCACTTCACTTTACCATACGGACACGTCGATACTGGTCAGCATATAAAAAGGGAAAACGTCCAAGACCAATAGTTCATTGTGACTACAAATACCAAGCGAGAAAGATGAATACTTTCAAATAGTCACCATTCCAGTTCAGTGATTCTCAAGTGGAGTGCGATGCTGTGCCTTGCGATGGCTGGGATATCGTACGCTATGACCTCAGTGATTCAGTACCACATCATGGGAGCTTTGTTATGACTACTACTACCACTACTGCAATACATACCATGGAAAGTGATGCTGTGTCTGTCAAACCTGATGGATGCGAAAGCGATGCCACTCGTTATCGTACACCTTTTCACATTACTGGTTTTCATTGTCGATGTCATCCACCACGCGAAACCATGCGGCTACCACCCTACGGGTGCCATCCAACCCTGAGCAAACTCCTCCGGATTTCACCGTACCCTCATCGAAATGAACCTGTGAAAGAAGAATATTTGTTCCCTGTGCGTTCGCCTGAATACTGCGACTTTGAAAGTCGATTCCAAACCAACCAAGGAAAGTGGCCTAAATATCTGGGAGGACCTACCCCCGAAGAATTAGCCAGAGCCGGATTTATCTACTTGGGCGAAGGTGATAAAGTCAAGTGCCTCGTTGCGGTGTGTCACTTCACCAGTGGGAGCAGAAATATTCCGCTTACTTGGAACGTGCTCGATGGTCTCCGCATTGTCACGACCTACCTTTAGTGGGACCCTAGTAATCTCTGGATGAATACTTTACAAGAAAACATTTGTGGTTTGCCTGTGGAGTTGAGAGAACGCATTTACCGAGAGTTGGTCAAAATGCAAGTAGAACGTAAAGAACAATTGCATCCGTTACGTCACCAATGTTGGGACCACTGGTACCTAAATGCTATAAGAGGACTGATTCTTGTGAAAGCGTTCCGTATGATCAGACATTATTCAACTGGACAAGGACCAGAAGACTTTGGTTGCTACTCATCCTACGTCTTACAGGCTAGCCATACTACAGAGAATTCCAGAGGAAAAGTTAGAGGATTACCAAAATCTTTTACGCTATTAAATTTTGTCTGTAGAGGAAAATTCTCTGCTGTGTATGGTTTGTGAATTAGTGACTATGACTAAACAATTTGGATTCACCACTGGAGTACGATTACTTCTATGCAAAACGTACACTTAGTACCTCAAACAAAAGAAAGACATTGCTGTGAATGTCTAGTTTAGAAGAGTACATTCAGAATCTACCTCTGGAACTGAGAGAAGGCATTTACCGAGAGTTTGTCAAAATACAATTAAAACGCAAAGGACAATTCCATCCGTTAAGTCACCTATGTTGGAACCACTTGTACCTGAATGGTATAAGAGGACTGATTCATTTCAATGTGTTCCATTGGTCAGACATTGATGAAACACGTGAGATTCATAAAGCTTTGGATGCCACTCATTCTACTTACAAGGTGACTACAGTATACTGAAATCCAACGGAAGGGTTAAAGGATTACCAAAATATTTTACACGAACAAATCTTGGTTCAAGAGGAAACTTCTGTACGACGTGTAGTGTGTGAGTTTAGTGACTAAACAATTTTCGTACGGCACTAAAATAAAGCCGCTTCTGTTCAAAAAGTACATTTATTACCTCAGACAAAAAGAGGTATAAAAACTGGCTACCATCCCACGACCTTTATCAGTTGTGATACAACAAATACCGTGGAAGGAAATTAATGACAGTATTCAGACTGTGGAGGATTACCAACACTTATTACGAGAATTGTATCCAACGAATTGGGGTCCTCGTATGGTGTGTGTTTTAGTGACTTGCATTCTGGGATTTCGTTTATCAGCCGATTACTTGTGGGCTCTTTATGATATGTACTGGAGGTACAACCAAAAACATGATAGTGTTTCCTTTAAATGAGCACAAGAAACTCGTTCTGTTTAAAGCGTTGCGCTTTCATCTGCAAACTTTTAGACATCTGTTTGAAGAAAAGTTTCTTTTTACAAAATATTTGTTTTGTGTCACCGACGTCTTTTCCAAATTTGCCTGGGTCGTGCCATTAACTTCCAAATCGAGCAGTCAGTTACTGTGAGCCCTCAAACTGATGTTGAAACAAAGCGGTCGTCACCCTCTTCGATGGCAAACCGACAAACGCACCTAATGTCTGAACCAAGATTTCCAAAAAGAATTAAAGAAACGATATATTCATTTTTCCACCACTGAGATTCCCGAAACCAAAGTTAGTATCGTAGAATGTTTTCAACGCACCTTGAAAGAACGCTTGTGGTAATATTTTACGCATCAACACACTCTCAAGTACATCGACGTCTTACAGCGCCTGGTCCAAGAGTATAACTAATCTTACTATCGGAGCATCGCATGTGCCCCCCAAGAAGTGACTCCCGACATCGATGTGACCGTCTTTGAGCGCCTGTTTGGTACGTCCCCGACTGTGGCTGTCCCCAAGAAAGGTGGAGTTTGACGGCGGGAGTTTCGGTGCGAATTGGCAAAACCAAACACACTTTCGACAAAGGTTACTTACCCGACTGGACCACCTAATTGTTTCGTGTCACTGGACGAGTGCGTGGCCGTCGTCCAACCGTCTATAAATTGGAAGACATGAACGGGTAAATGATAAAAATAACGTTTAACTTGCCCGAGTTACAACGCGTGACCAATAAAGAAAACAAAGTGAACGACATCGAAAGTATTCTTGATCGAAGACCCCGTAATGTGGGAAAACGGCGTGTCAAAGAAGTCAAAGTAAGTTGGAAAGGATATCCACCCAGTTTTAATTCTTGGATCGACGCTTCGCGAGTCATCGACTATAAAAGGAAGTGATCATCATGCCCTTCAACACAGCCTCAACCACTATCGCAGTGATCACTCCTTCACCCAGATCTTCTGTACAAGATCTACAAAAGCAACACTTGTGGGTGTGGTGTAGAGAACGTGTGCCTAAAACGCAAATCGTCTTTTTCTGCCAAATATTTATAGTGCAGTGTGTCATCAGTGCTGTCATTGCCAATTTGAGTTTGCAACAAGGAGACAAACAATTGTGGACCATTTTACTGAGCAGTTGCATCGGTTATCTTCTCCCCATTCCTTCCCTGAAATACTCTAACGGTAACAACGGGAATCTTGTGCCCAACGTCATTCACCCTCCCAACAGTTACCACCCAAACAACAATAACCCTCTTTTAGACACTACTCTGACCTCTAGCGACCCCTCGGACAGCAGAACTCTTGAATTATGAATAACCAATTTTACTTAACGTTACCCATCAACAGTTCCTTGTGTTTCCCCAAAACACATGAAGCTGTTACACGGCCAAATTACCTCAGGCCAACCAGTTGAATCACGAAGCCAATTGGGAAGTGGCTTTGATCGAAATGATTCACCCTACACAAGTCCCAAATGTCATTGAAAATCAAAAATTTATTTGGGTCGAAGTTTTAGACGACCAAGTGCAAGACTACTTGAATACAAACCCAACTCCAGATGCCAATAAGAAATAAAAAGTGTCCCCCAATACTCCACGGTACATCTATCTGTTGACAATTCCGACATGCTATTACTTTAGCGGTCAGCATCTGGTGAACACGATTGCTACAAGGTTCAATTCAAGAAAAAGTGTCACCATTTCGTACCATAAAATAGCTCGTTGATGAAATTGCTGGAGGACAAACTGTTAAGCTTTCAATTTTGTCGTGAATTATTTGACATTTTGGGTGGAGATCTTAATGCGATCCAGGGTGACAAGATGCAATTCATTTACGACAACTCAACTTTTGTGACGTATTTTCGATCACCGGTAGAACTGAACCAATGATTAAATTTGATTTTTGTGTAGTACGATGTGGTGGAGTACAACGTGGTCGGACACACCTCCGAGCCGTTACTGCGTGTCATTCCTTCCAAAGTGGATTCTGCCACGACCGCTGAGAAGGAAGGTGTAAACACTTATCACGTTCACCGCGAATTTGTACATCCTCATTATTTACACGTCAGTATGTCGCATTTTGACACTGCCAACATTACTATACAAGGAGATCTGGGACAAAATGTTCCATTCACCAAAGGAAAAGTTACGGTGAAACTCCATTTTCGAAAACGGATCTCTAACGACGTGTAAGTCATGTATCTTGTGTATCGAGGAATCACTCAACAGCGAGGATATGGTTAGGAGATATGTTGAAATCGGCCTTTCTTTCGGTGGCCCCCGTTTTGATAACGATGGTGACAAGAGGACTGCACGCCTTGAAAGTTCCGCTTTGAAGCAAGGCAAAGAATTTCTCCAAACTGCCATAATCGACCAAAGAAAACCAAAAGAAGCTTTCTTGAGAGCAGGCAAAAATGTCTTGCATGAAACGGGCAAAGACATTTGGGCTGTCGAGAAACTCCTATAAATGCCCTGGACGCTGCCGAGTCAGGCATTTCTGCTTCCCTGACGCCACAGCAAGGACAAGGCAGAGAGAGACGACGACGAAGACACCCCTCCAAAGGCCTTCACACCTCTAGAGCTAGAAAGACCAAGAAAAGAAGAACCGTCCGAGACTTAGACGTTTCTGATTATTAAAAAGAAACTCAGAGAGACAAAAAATGCGCCGAGAGGCTTGCGCATGTTCCAAGTCGGAACTGGATCTGTTTGCCATGCCACCCACAATGATGACGATGCAAGAATCCAAATGGGTAGAATTTCATCCCTTCTCCTCTTTGACGGATTCAGCTCCCATCAAGTTTGAAATCAAAAGACAGCCCCAAGATTACATCGATCAGAATAGCAGTTACTTGTACTTGAAAGTTAAGGTAACCAAAGTGAACAGTAACAATATAGAAGGTGGAGATTGTGTAGCCCCCGTCAACAATTTCATGCATTCCTTGTTATCAGCAGCATGGATACTAACCCTTACCTGGAAAATCTCTTGACGTACGGAAAAGAGGCCAAGAATACTCATCTGGATACCTGCGTGGTATGGAAAACATAGCCGTGGCAGAAGAGCGCAATCCTCACAATGTGGGTTATAACAATCGTAAATAAAAACCTGCATCAGGTTAGAACTGATGCATCGTTTGCATTTGGGCATGTGGTTGCAAGAGAAGTATTTGTTGAACAGAATGGATGTCTGTCTGAGACTGAATCGTAGCAGTGCCACTTTCCATTTGATGGCTGCAGAAAATGCCACTTAGAAAACCAAAATTGAAGAAGCCAGATTCTACGTGCGACGTGTGGAAGTGTTACGTAAAGTGGGAAACGACATCAGTCACCCTTTGAGCCGAATTACCGCCAAGTATCCGATACAACGCGTGGAAGTGAAAACCTTCACCGTTCCCACTGGACACAAATCCATGATCGAATATCATCTGTTCCAAGGACAGTTACCCAAACGTTTAATCATTGGTATCGTCAAGAATACAACTTTCAACGGAACCTACGAGGAAAATCCTTTCAACTTTCATCATTACCACATGTCCAAAATTGAAGTCAGTCGCGACGGCAATACCTTGTGTACCAGATCCTTCGAACCTAACTTTGCCCAGAAGAATTACTTGAGATCGTACTTGTCCTTGTACGAAGCAACCGGACAGCGAGGGACCAACAACAGTCACGGTATTACGTACGAACATTCTGCAGGAGGGTACGCGTTGTGGGCGTTTGATTTCACTCCTGACCAAGGAGGCGACGAGGGACATTTCTAATCTATAAAATCCGGCCAGATTCATGTGGAACGTCAATTTGCAGAACCTATACCGCCAGAAGAAACGGTGAACGTCATCTTGTATGCCGAATTCGATAATACGATAGAAATCAGCAGTTTGAGAGAAGTCATTCTAGACCATTAGAAGCTATGGAATTTCTCTTTGAATGGTGGAGACTCTTTGGAAATGAAATATGAGGATATGGTGGAAGCAGAACCATCTGCTACAAAAGACAAAGACGAAGAGGAGAGGGTGGTTATGTCCAGAATAAGAAGAACATTTAGCCTCCTGTTTTACTAAACTCCTGGCAGAAACCGTTACAGGGTTGACCAAGAAAGATTGCTCTGGATGTCAAAACGATCATCCCAGTCAAAATCAACACGATAAATGTCTGATGATGAGTCAAGAAGAAAAATTGGACGATTATCTGGAGGAAGCTTGGGGTCTCATCTTGGAAGAAGCAGTGTTGCATCAGTGATATAAAGACTTGCGTGATCATTCTTGCCCTCCATTGACTGCTCTAGAGATCCATCGCATCGAATCTCTCTTGGCTCAGAGCACGGAGACGAAGCGAAAAGACCATTACTTGACAGAGATTTTCAAGCAGAAAGTCAGGAAAGTCAGGATTGAATTGATGACTTATCGTTGCCTGTGAAAAACAAGACAAAACAACAAAACAAAAATGGATACCTGGGAATTTTATTACCTTTTGAAAAACAGTTCGCACACCGCTTCTTGCAATCCTGTAGTGCGCGCTAAAGATGAACTTCCTCATCGCAAACCTAAAGACCATCAAGCTTATGTCATCAACGCGGACGACAGTCATCTCCCAGGAACCCACTGGGTAGCCGTCTACTTCCCTAAAGATGGTTGTGTGGAGTATTTTGATTCGTATGGATTACCGCCTTTTGGAAGACGACATCATCGACTTTATGAGAAGAAATGCCCAGACGACACGATTCAATAATGGGAAATTACAAGGCACATATTCCATGGTGTGTTGACAATATTGTTTGTATTTTCTTCATCAAAGCAGTCTTGGATATCCCTTAGAACATTTAGTGACTTAATTTGATCTTGACTCTAGAAACGATGAAAAAGTAGATTGATGGTTTTGTGACCGTTATGGATATCTCTTTTCTTTAGCTAGGAAACGTATTCTACATCAATGGCCCAATGACTTCCATCAGTGGAATTCTAATTTGAGAGTTGATATTATATGAATTGATGTTATAGTATGTGTTGGTTGTTGTTAGTTGATAAAAAATGTTGTGTTTTGAAAAAAGTGTTGGTGGTTTGTTTTCAAACATGAACACAGTGGATACATACTCTTTGATTTCTCTCTATCCATCACCCAAAAATTCGTAGTGATGTTTTCTATCGCGTCCGCGCTTGAGAGAGATATAATTCGAGGCGGTCTCCAGTCTAACCATCCATTGTTGACTCGTCCACTTATGAAGATGCCTTCTAATTTAGCTAAAATGAACGAAGCCTACGTGAATTTACATCGTGTCAGGCAAAACCTGATACCTAAGCCTGATGAGATAGAGAATGTCAGGATGTTGAAAGTAGCCCAAGACCTGATAGAAGGGTCTTTAGCGACGAAATCAAGAAGGAGCAAGAAGAATAGACTGAGAAGTACAGACTTCAGAAACAGCAGAGAGAACAGCAACAGCAGCAACAACAGCAGGAGTCAAACAGAGGTTTTGTGGACAGCTGTGTGGACATGAAAGAGTTCTCCTTCTTCCGCAGAAGCAGTCCCTATCCTGTGGGAAAACCTGCAGCCAGACGGAGACGCAATCGTAGACGATAAGAGATTGCCATAATATCTCCAACAAAACAGCCCTTTTCAGGGCTACCCCCAACAATGTAGAAAAGAGATACTAGTCAAATTGCTAAACTATTTGTATGTCTTTGTGTGGTAGTGGGTTAAAAAAAAATAGAAGTGTGATTATAACACTTCGTTTCCCTGACATGTAAAATAGTCAGTATGTTTGTTATAGGTAGGAGTGGTATTAAAGTGTGTTTGTAGGTGAAAAAGTAAACGTGAGTGTTTCTTTTAGGTCCGAGCGTTCCATGTTATGGATGGTAAAGTGGGTATTGTTAGATTTTGTGTAAGGTGATGTTTTCCTTCACTTCCGTGCTTCAGACATATTAATTGCAGCGTTCGTCAGTCTGGCTACCCAGCGGTCACTCATTAACATGAGCAGAATTTCAAACCTGCTTGAACTCCAAATGCACCTGGAGTATGCCAGGCTCCTGCTAGACGAGCTAGCTATGGAAGCAATCCAGGAGGAAGCCAGTATTGAAGAGGAGGAGCAGGAGAGGAAAAAGAAAATAGAAAAGGAAGAAAAGATCCTACCCCACCTGATGCTAAGACCTCAGTGTGAGGTCCAGCCTACAGTGAGGACACCTCCACGGCCACTACCAGTACCATCACGTCAACCACAGCCACAACCATAACCACTACCAAGAGCCACTCTCCCCCATACAGAAAACTGGGAGGAGGAGTTAGAAAGACAGCGGCAAGAGTGAAAGCCTCAGCGACCCCACAAGTAAGGAGGCAACAGCATCCACGAGTGTGGCATAGGAGAAGACAGATTGAACAAGTCTTCACTATCCCTCAAACGGAGGAAAGGGATAGTGAAGCAACTCAACCCCCCTCTGCGCTCCCATCCACACGCATGAATTGGGAGCAGGACTGGAGCCGACGTTGTGGGGAGGGGGCTAGATCTGGAAGATGTCATCATTAACTAGGTGCATCTGGAGTTCAAAACAACAGCCCTTCTCAGGGCGAACCAGATGTCTAGAAAAGAGAGACTGATCAAGTTGCCAAAATATATAATTATGTGTGTGAGTGTGTGAGTGTGTCTGTGTGTGTGTGTGTGTTTGTATACGCATGTACGTTTGTAAGTGTTTGTGTGTATTTTTGTTTTTTCCCTTAACAAAACCCTCGTCCATGCACAACATAATATTTATTATATGTGAATGTGGAGTAATGTGACTATAAACACTAACTCTTGCTGATGTGATTGTAGGTAATGGTGTGTTTTGCACATAACAATTTTCCTTCTCCACTATGTATAGATAGAAAGTATAGTGGTTTTGTGTAAAAATTTCTTTTAGGTTAGCACTCATATAATTTTGGAATGTTTGGTAGGTGATATGGGTAGTTAGAGAGAAGGGATGTTTTCCTTCACGTCCGTGTTGATATAATGTGTAGCGTTCGTGATTCGCGCCATTCAACATTGAATAAAAATGGACTGCAACCGTTTAGACAAAATGAGCAAGCTGCAGGAAGTAGTGGATGATAATGGGATGGTGGAGAAATTTTTGATTAGATTGGAGTATGGTGCCAATAGCTTGCACACAGACTCAAGATGGAAATCAATAATTTAAAGAAGGCAAAGGACAGACTGAGAGAACTTATAAAAGAGGAAAAGCAGGAGAAGGAGGACGAAGAGGAAAAGGAACAAATGAGGGCCTGGAATGCTAAGACGGAAAAAGAAGAGGAAAATGAAGAGAGGAAAGAGGAGGAGAAGGAGAAAGAGGAGAATGAAAAGGAAGAGAAGACAAAGAAGAAGAAACAGTAATGTAACAGAGAAAATTAGATGTTGGTGGAAAAATGAAGAAATTATAACAAGAAGAAGAAACACAAAGGCCCTTTTCAGGGCCACTCCATTGTCTCGAAAAGATTTACTCTTTTGCCTAAAAAATGTTTCTATGTTTGTGTTTTTTGTATGAACGGTACGGGTCGACCGGTACAGTTGGTCAGTCCCGCGCGGAAGTTCGTTCCCGCCCCGCCAGGCAATGTTTGTGTTTTTGTTTGTTGGTCAGTACCGCGCAGAAGTTCGTTCCAGCCCCGCCAGGCGTTATAGCTTTTTTTCCGGTGTCACTGTTTTGCCCGATCGAGGTCAGCCACTTGCAATATTGTTGCCAATGTCCAGTACCGTGACGTCACTCCTGTTCCATTTCCCTTGTCGCTAAACAGTCCCAATATTTTTTGTCGCTATACAGTCCCAATATTCCCCATTTTAAATTCCCCTTGTCGCCATAGTACAACTCCCCTATTTTAATATAGAAGTCTACGTGTTGCTATAGTATCCCACATTACTACTCTAAAGATTGTCAGTTCCATGCACTTTAATTAGAATTTATAGCGTTAATCTTAATACATCTTTTAATCTATATTTTGCTTTGTTAAAGGAAATATTTCCTCGCATGAAGGACTAGCCTATCAAGTGTTCTTATAAGTGATGTCTGAAAGCGTAATGTTTTTTTTTTTAGATTCCTTTGCTGATTTGATAGCTCCTTAACAACTTTAGATAAGGTCACATAGAATGTTTGAAATGCTTAAGAAACAATGTTTAAGAAACAATGTTCCTTAATTTGTTTTCAAAAACAAACCCAAAAGGGTACAGTTGCACAAGTACTCTTTGGATTATTGATAATCATATTTGAAACTTTGCTTGTATGAATCCATTCTACGAAGAATGCTAGCCAACGTTTCGCACTAACATCAGATAATTGAAACAGGGGCAGAAACCTCAGCTGCAGACCTTTCTTCTCTACTGTTACCATTTCGTTTTCAAATCTTGTATTGTAAGGCACATACGCTACATTTGTCGTTTTGTTTGCTAGAGCGATGCCTTCAATACTGCTCTGCCCCCGCATACTAAAGCTTGCATATGACAAGTACAATCAAACAATATTTTGAGTCATTCTCTCCATTAAAAGCTTCTAACATTTAAAAGTCGTACTTTAATGAGATATAATTATGCCACTTCCAAATTCATGTGTTAAAGTGAAGCTTGGAATTGCTCTTTAGGAATATTCATTTTGGAGTGTGTCTTTTTTACGCATGCGTCAGATTATAAGATGTATTGGTTCATTCCATTCATTGGTAATGTTACTGTCAAACAGAGCACGGTACTATTCGCGCAACGAAGATCCATTTCAGCTATAGTCTGTGCCAATTAAGTATTTCGGAAGTATTCCATGGAACTACGCGCACCTTTCTTATATCAAATAGTAAGCACGAGAATATAAATCGATTTCTAAGTTTCTATTTGGGCAGTAAATAGCTAAGATTTGTATTGCAGTCCATATTTCGTGTTCAGATTAACAACGCAATTTAACTGTTTCCGTGTTCAAATAAGTACCAAGCTGATCATTGCTTTTTGCAAGGATCTTTGCACGGATATGGTAATTAATCTTATTTGGTGAGTTCTCTTAGTTTGAATTGTTTTAATATGCAAAAGCAAATACATTCTTAAATAAAAACCGGCCCCAATGGAGGTCAGAAAAAATATTCATTATGTATAAGTGAAGTAAAATGTGCTCAGTGAGCTCCAGTTAACATTTTGCAAACTAGACTGCTCAGTTCTGCTGGTCTGAGCGAGTTTCTCTATCAGTAAGCTAGTAGGATACCTCCGCATTTGAGAATAGAACATCTGTGCTTGTTAACGTTGTCCATGCATCTAAACATAACAAATAGAAAGAAGGAATGTGTACAGTTTATACACTTAAATTAACTTTGCTCTATTATGATTGCATAACTTATAACTATGACTGTGCTGATTATAGTTTCGAGGCACAAGTATTGAAATTGTGCTCAAATTTTTCAATGCGGTGGGTTATCAATCTTTGGATGTCTTATAAATAAACAAAACATGTAAACAAGAAAAAAAAATGAATGAATGAAATAAAGAGCAAGAGTCTTTTAAAGCACGGACGTTCTACAGGGCCAATAAAATTTCAAGGAATTCAAGATAATACCATTTCTTCCTTTAAACTGTCGAGCTGTCACTAATAAACAATCTCTGATAATCTTCAGTGCGAAAAGATTTCCAAATTATCTGCTGTTCTACATACATCCGATTTTAGCATGACACAATTTTCACTGAAGAAAAAGTAAACATCATTAGAAATCTTTTGGTGATAATCCATTCAGGTCCATATGTGAAAACAAGACTTTTTACGACGGTCGTCGTGACAGTCATATTGAATGCACGACGGGCACCTTTAACATTTACGCCAATTATGTAGCATAATAAGTATGTTGGTGAAAGCCCCTAATTGACAACAAACATGACTTTAGAGCTTAGTGTAGTACTTTACGGTACAGCAACACAAATAGGTTATGTAGTGCTGAGGCAATTGGAGTAAAGTGCCCTGCCCAAACACACACC
The DNA here is from genome assembly GCA_016617855.1 of Megalonaias nervosa. Classification (NCBI taxonomy): domain Eukaryota; kingdom Metazoa; phylum Mollusca; class Bivalvia; order Unionida; family Unionidae; genus Megalonaias; species Megalonaias nervosa. Next base: position 3,187 of record JAECUM010036777.1, on the reverse strand, counting down.
GCTGTAGCTGACCTAGGCTGGTCTGATGGTAGGATTCGAACCTGCAGCCTTTCGGTTAAGCCGGCACGCTAACCACTGATTTCCATTTAGGTGGAGTAACAATAGCACGATTTACAAGATGGTTGTTGTGGCGGTGTAATATACGTCAGATCAGCAGCATTTTCATTCCAGACCTACGAGACATTATATGAAGTGAAGACATCAAGTAAGTAGGAATTTATGTAAAGTAGATTTTGTGACGGATAATGCCATAAGCTCTTATAGTCAATGACCAATACAGATAAAGGTAGAGAATATAAAAGTATCGACTGAACGGAATTTAAAATAAAGAGAGAAATATACGCAGTGCCGGATTAAACCCTGCGGAGGCCCCTAGGCAGTCAAAATCTCGGGGCCCCCCTAGCAAATTATCTCCTAATACGTCAAGATCAAATCAGTTCAATATTATATTGATCCGTTGTCGCGGGGCCCCTAGGCCGGTGCCTACTCTGCCTATTTGGTAATCCGGCACTGAGTATCCGAACGAGTTAGCAAGAACCATAAATATTCTGCTTTCCTTTAGTTATACTATAGCATGCTTGCTTGTTGAAGGTACATTGAGAGACATTAAATATAATTAAGAGAACTGTTTCTGTTGTTTGTCGTGACTGGTACCGTGTACAATTTTTACAAAGCTATTTTTTTAGTTAGTTCGAGGTCAACTTTTCAGAGTTACATTTAACGCCGTGATGTGTGGAAAGGAACGATTATAAGTATTGTTTACTTGATGATGACTGGTAAACTTGGCGGAGGTTGTGGTGATGATATTTATGATGGTAGTGATGATGATTTTTAGTAATAGTATTACTAATAGTAATAATAAACTTAATGGAGACAAATATTTAAACTGCATGCAAAACTAAAAACGTCATCCTTGCACAATTTCTTAATAAAAATTCACATTAAAACACATACATGCTTTATTATGATACAAGAACAAGCTCTGATATAGCATTTTGTAATCTCTTCATATTTTAACTTCGTTTCAAGCCTTTGTATTTTAAGATGTATTTCTTTCCATCTCACTTATAACAAACATATACAATACACAGGCATAGATGAAACGCTGAAGTCTCTTGCATATTGTAAATTCTCTAGCGAATGACTGCAAAAATCTTAGCAGCTTATGTGAAGAAAGGTGATGTTGAATATAGTTGCAAACTCCACTGTTCAGCTTTTATTCTTTTCGATCTAATTCGGCGAAAGTGTGTTATAAACAGTGTTCTATCCATTAATAAACATATACTCTGTGTTCAAAAGAAACATGTTACATGCCTGAAGGCTGCGGAGCTGACAGATGAGAATTTTACTGCGCAAACGGAACTCTGTTTTTCGACATATACGCATGATGCTTTGATTCGTGTGTATTTTTGCGTATAGTATGATGTAAAAAAAGAAGTAAAAAAAAAAAGAAATACCGGCCAAACGGGGACATTGACAAGCTTATTTAAAGGTTTCTATCGCTAACTACGGTGATGTCGATACTACAAAACAGGTGACTCAAAATTGAAACAATTTCTGAGAAAAAAGAGGGAAAAAGGAATACAAAATACAATTTGTTATTTGCTCCATAAAACTTTGCGTGACAAAAACTATTAAAATGAATAGCGTAGTAAATTCAAAGCTTACAGTGTAAAAAGCATGCACATACATGCTTGATCATACCGTGGTGATTATGGCCATGATAATGGTAATAAAAATAATGATAGAAACTATCAGAATATAACTGTAACTAGCATCATCATGACTAATGTACATGAATAGGAATAATTTTAAATAAAAATAGAAATTCTTGCGTAAGTAATTTCGTAAACTTTAAAGTAGATATACTTGAAATATTTAAATGATAGAGAGTAAGAATTACCGCAGCAAACATATTTTATACTAGACATATTTGGTTTAGTTACCATATCATTTCTACATATACAATATTCTACCGATCTCAAATAAAATCGGCCAGGGTATTTGAAATGCACGGCTTTCACATTTATTATCACAAAGTACACACAGTTTGATTTGGATTTGGATTTTATTTGTGGGAAGAGTAAACTAGAATGCATGTGCAGTATACTAATAAAATTTTACCTGGTGCTTTGTCCGCGTTAAGAATAGTAAATAAATGTCCTATTCAAACGTAATGTGCACTCTATACAATGAAAAGGGTAAATAACATCTTCAAATATTTTGGCTTATTCGGAATAAACATAGTTGGTAAAGAGTTTAGAGTAGGACAAATTTCAAGTACGCATATTTAATATTTTCTATTTCAAAAATAAATTTAATGTATCTCAATGAACATTATTTATCCCTTCAATACTGTCCCACTCGACAGATTGATAAGGTAGCTTCTGCTGTAACTAAATATATTGCATGTAAATCACCATTGAACAAAATTATTGGGTGAACCACAACTTGCAATGCCCACACTAAGGTGGAAGACTAATGTTTACCTAGGGATGATTGGAAGATTTGTAATGAAACTTTGAATCAGGTGACGCAACCTGTACAACTTGCTCCACCCACTGGAAATCAATGTTATTAGTACAGCGGAGCATTTTAGTCCACTGAACCGACACTTCGATGTCAATACACATACAGGAGCTGCATTTACACTGGTAAGTAACTTTTAAATCTAGATAAATGTTTTTACCATTCGAACTTAGTACTAGTACTTATGCTATCATTACCACCACCAAAACTACTACTACTACTACTACTACTACTACTACTACTACTACTACTGCTATTACTACTACTACTACTACTACTACTAACATTCGTGTTGATATTTTGTTGAATGTTTTCTCATCTGGAGGGTGGCTTCGTTACTTTGTAGAAAATACAAAAGACCGCGCAGAATTCTTACCGTCTCTCGCGGCATTTGTTTCTTGACCAGGTCTTTATCTATTTTTTTTTTCTTCGCTGATTTTGCATGGCAATATGTTCACTATATTGATCATCAGTACACGCCAAAATAAAGTTTTTCCATACCATCCATCTCTACAATATTACTATCTTTGGCTGGAACATTTTTCAAAGTCTAAAACTAGTGGAACATTAGTAATGAAAACAGTATTTGGACGTACACCAAAAGAATAGATGCAATATCGGTCAACCCATTTTTGAGTCCAAACACAGGGATTTATAT